>JAUTWP010213988.1:0-15674 GCA_033042655.1 Cyathermia naticoides | reverse complement strand
TTCACGCGAATCCATGTGGATTCGGATGATTAACTCCGGCGGGAATCCTGACGCGAATCGGATTCGGAGATTCGCGCAAATTTTTAGCCCTGATTTGTAATCTAAATTTACAAGTGCTGGGGCACAGCATATTTAAATAACTGAATTAATCTTTTTGTAATGTTCATCTTTTTTTTTACTGAAGTAATTTTGTGAATGCTAAGAGATGAATTTGTTCGTTGTTACGTAAGAAAAAAACTGTTTTGTAATTTGGTTTGTAAAGTCTTTCAAGGGCCCCATCTCGATTGACTTCGAATACCTGCTGATTACTTGTCTGATATGATATCATTCAAATACATGTCGCTATCTTGTGCTTCTGCTTGCACGATGGCAGGATCAAAGATATTCATGGACATATCTTTAGATAGGGTTTATAGGTCACAGGAAATACATATTTGTTTGAACAGCAATACATCAGTTGACCTGCTTGCTAATTTTAGATTTTCTTCCACCTACCTTTAGTTTACAAGTTTATAATTTTAACATTACATAAAGTAAATAATAAATATAAAACACATATACACATTATTTGTATTTATGTATTACTATATACATGCATAAAAATTTTACAATACAATTTCTATGTGACCACTATCAGTTAATTTAGTCGGTCTTTGCTGAATTTACTTTAATAATTTATCATTAACGTACATATTTGTTCTTACCATAATTAAAAAAGAAAATGGCTAACACATTTTTCTTGTACTATTTAATTTTTATAAGACAATTTTCTGAATAGCATGCTCTACAGGTATAAAATTGGTTTTCTCAAATTACTGTCTGATAAAACGAGAAGCATATTGTTGCTGGTACTGTATTAAGTCAAAAGCTGTTACTAGTTAGAATGTCAGTTTATCTTAGATAATGTCAAATGTAAGACTGATCCAGATCTGAGAATATTTCAACATTGGTTTTGTTTTTTCTTGGGAATTCGTCGTGTTGACTTTAGCATTAGATGCCCCACCTTACATGTTCATTTAACATTTGAATCAGATTGTTAGCAAACCAGATCCTGTTGTCATTTACGCTCAGTGTAGTATATCCACCCTTGAACTGTGATAAGATCATTAGATCTTATTGGATTTTCTCATTGTTTACACCCACACTAAACAGATAATTTACTGTCAGGTCAACATTTCCATTGATCTCATGCTTGTCTGAGGTCAGATGGAAAATATCAAAATGGCTTTTATATTTAGCAGCAAAGAAAAGTCGCATAACAATAGAGTTCAGCTTGAAAAGATTTGCTCATCTGTTTGACTGTAAAACAATGTTAACTTGGTCATCATTAACTGGTATCTATGAGTAATGTCATTCAGTTTAATGATTAAATCTAGATCACTTCACAGTAATTGCTCATGTCAACTGGTCATCATTTGCATTCAATTTATTTAAGTTCTAGATTTACATCTGTCACAAGATGGTATATTATGAAAATCGGTAAACAAAACCTGTTTTGTACTTATAGATTCTGACACCATTAGTGGTAAATATACATATATACATGTACTATACAGGGGACTCTGTAAAATGAACACTCATGGGATGAAGTAAAATGTAAAAAATTTGGAGATGTCTGGTTAACAGGGGTTAGATTTACTCTAAATTAACACATTGGTATCGATTTGTTTGTCCGGTTTAGGGGGGTTTACCATATAAATTATATATTTAATTGTTTTCCATAAAACAGCTTTTTTTATATTTAAAAAATGTGTTTTGCCAAAATGTCAAATTTATTTTAAGTTTTAATTTAATATATTTTTATTTCCTGACATTTTTTATTGTTAATTATTAAATGATGCAAATGTAAAAGATTCTAATACTAGAACTAAAAATATTTTATAGGATTTAATCCCAAAATAGAATGAAGATGAAGAATTTATTTTAGGAATTTGCAGACATCACATTTAATCAGTGACTATTATTTCTGGTATCGGTGAGAAGCAGGAACAGTCTGTCAGATACCGAGATAGTCAAGATAATAGGTTTTGGTTACAAAGTGATAGGTTGATGCACATATAATTTTGTTGTTGCAGGATCGTGGTGCAGTGTAACAGCCTGCAGCCATGAATGAGGTGGCTCATATTAACAATTCGGTGCACTGGGAGTCGGAGCAGATAGAGGATGACTTTGATGCTGGCAATAATTCATCACGACTCTTTGAAAGATCCAGAATCAAGGCTTTGGCAGGTTGGTGTCATTTATGGATTTTCTGTACAAATATAAACCTTTTTAAAATAAAAACCTATAAAGTAGATTTGTTTTTAGACATTTTCAGTTTGATAATTTCAATATTTTCAACTAATATTGCTTGAAAGGTACTAATTTTTTTTTTTCACAGAATATTTCATACCACTAATTGACTGATTTACCCTTATGGCAGAAACTTTAAATAGAATTATTATGCACTGCACTTAGATGTAAGTCCTGGTGTGTTTTTTTTCTGCTTTGTACATGTATACATGTATGTATCCTTGTACTATTGTGATTTTTATGTCATCTTTTTTTTAACTATGTACACTATTATGTTAAGAACTATTGTATTTTGTCCTTTTCACACCATGATGAGTGTACAGTAATTTGAGTAATTCCTGCTTTCAATACCTGGCGTTCAATCCAGAGTAACTCGATACACGGGTTTGCACATCATAATGACCGTCTTGCTACACAGCACGTGAGTCATGCAGCATGTCATCTGGGTATTGCTAATGGTTCATAATAATAGATATTGATTTCTCCGATGTTGAATACTAGTGTTGGTATCTACTGCCAATCCTCGTGTCAGACTCCCTAAACACTGCTTGCTTTATGTGGTAGACTCATGACGAAGTGTCGATTGGAAGAATAGCTTCATAAATATTAGGGTGGTTCATTAAAGACTGGTCATGTATGTGCTCTCCACAAACAATAACAGCATCCCCTTTCCTATTGAAATATATCCACATACAAAAACTAATACACAGTCAGTGTTGAGTACATATTTTCATGACTAAAAGTAAAACAAAAATCTATGGTTGTAAACTAACTAGCCCTGATTGTCCAAGATATTTTATGGTAGAAGTTCCAACATAAAAATGTAACCTGGACTCCCACACTATATCATGCATATATCCCTTTAGACCCCTACTAGTACATTCAAAAATACAAACTACCTGTAAAACCCTAAAACCTGATACTAATGCAATCACTGGCTTATAGTTATACTAAATGCTGCTGCAAAATTTTAAAACAAAAGTGCACGCTTGAAATACTTGAAAATACATTTTGTTTGTCAGTGTGCTTAAAATATTTCAATTGCATAAATTGTTAAGTAATACAGCAAATTCAAATTGTTTTTATGTCTATTCTGTCATGGTGGTTTTGTTTTCATTTCCGCTTGTTTACCAGAATGTAAGCCCTGCCTACTTTTAGTAATAATGGCGGCTCACTCAGCATGTAGATTGGTCTGTGCTGTCTTGATTGACTTAATGCCGGGAGACCATGCTGAGACTGGTAATGAAGATAATTACACACATAATGTCAAATACACCACTCAACTTCCAGGACGCCATTTAGATACTAAAAGCAATTAAATAAAATGGACAGAGCTCTTGTTAGAGAATTGCATTGAACCATTTTGTTTCATGTCATAAATATGTAGTAACTCTTGAGTCTCATTTTATGAATTTATATTTATCCTGTTGGCTGTATATATTTGTATTGTTTACATGTAATATTACCAATAGATTTCATGGATTAAAATGATTTGTTCATTGAGTTACCTTTCAGGACATTATTCAATGTCACTGAAAAAAGATTTTATAATTATATAATAAATTATATTATATAAATGCAAGATTATCATTTTTTTTATAAACATGTAGTTCAAATATTATTTGAATAACTTTTTGAAAATCAAAGCTCCGTGGTATAATTTAAAAAAAAAATTGAATACTAGAAAACATTATAGCCAGGTAAAATAAAAAGACCTCTGTCATGTCTATCCATAGCTGATTTATAGACATTTTGGGTTATAAATATGGCATTATAGGTACAAAAAAGTAAAATTATGAAAGAAAAACTGTAATGTCTGTGAAGCTATTTAGCTCATTATTTCAGTATAGAAATTTACCAATTGTTTTATTTGGCATTTAAAAAAAAATCTTCAGAAGATGCACATATTTTAAATTTCCTTTAGCAAACTAAAATGTTTTTATTTTTCTAACAGTACAGCTAAAATGGTTCACAAACAAGATGTTTTATGAAATATTTCTAAAAATAAAATCTGAATATCCAGTAAGTGAGTAACTCTAGCTGGGATATTTTAAATTGTGTTGACAGTTAGATAGGCAGCCTTTGAATTGTGTTTTTTGTTACATTATACATTCACAGTCAATCCTAAAGCAAACCTGTGCTGAGGCCATCAAAGTTGGAACAAACCATAGATTGCACACGCATAACAAATACATGAGTCAGCTACGCCTGTTGCTGGTTTACAGTATGAATTGTTGTTTTAGCAGCTCTAGAATTCATGAATTGGACGCTATCAACTGCAGTCACTCAATTTTTATTAGACCTTTTTTATGGTCTATTAGCCTCAGTTGTAAAGTAAAAAATCTGAACACTTAAAAATAAAAGTTTAATAATTTGTACATGATAAAATTTAAATAATATATTTTTTTAAATAAACTTAAATGAATTTTATGGATTTGTTTGTGAGGCTATTTAACTTTTTAACTAACTGAACCATTCTCAGATAATACATTAAAAAAAGACCAGATGGAATATCAACATTTTTGTTAGTTTCACATCAATCACCTTGGAAATACTATCCACACATACACTTCATCAAATGTACAGGTCACGGTTCTTACCTGTTGTGTTGCTGTGATGGTATTCATGAACATAGACATAGCTGTTAGTGTGAGATTTTTGGATAACATCAACCATGTCATTGATGTTGTGTTTATCACTGTTTTGTAAATTATAATATTCATTATACTTATGATGCAAAACATTTAATACTGCAGAAAACTGTCATATGTTTAATGTGTTTAAATCAGCTCACAGATTTAAGACCCACAAAGGACTGCATGCACTCAGTATGTTAAAGACAGTTTAGACAATACTATTACTGTATAAAACAATAGGTGACTGTTACCTACCACTTGGCTATTCATTATTCTATTTTACATTTGTCATCTTGTTAATTTTATAAAACTTAACAAATTATGTTAATATAATTTAATACATCCATATAAGATGTTTTTAAAGTGAGGTTTGTGATGCCAGACACTATTGGGTGTATCAGGAATGCTTGTTATAAAGCTGCTGCGGATGGCATACCACACAATCAGCAGGTGCTGTTAACTCGCCCTGTATGTAGGCCAGAATGTCAGGTCGTTTAATCAACCATCCAGGCCCGCTGTGCATATTATAGGAATTTTTACATGTTACTAATTATACCTGGGTAAAGATTTAAAACTTGTAAATAACATATAAGATGATCTCTGTGGTTGTAGATGTATTTTCACGAGTACAGGTTATATAAGGATAGCAGGTGATGTTGTTTAATGAACGGATCAGTCAGTAGCAATGTTAAACATGGGATGTAGCCAGCTAGGAATGAGAGTGATGTGAGAAGGGTCACACTATTTATTATAATGCCAGTCTATACAGACAGGCTCAGTTATTAGCTGGGAATGGTACTGACCTCTGAATTGTTGACAAAATCCAACCAGGTCACACACAAAACACACTATCCATGCAGGCAGTTAGCTAGCATTCCAATGTCTGGATGCTAACTACAGCATTGTTTACAATGCATTGTTCTTCACCAGTGCTGATTAAAAATAATAACCTACTGTTACTAAATAACAAAAAGGAACATGGTAGATATTAAAATGGGATTATTGATATGGATTCGTCACTAATAATTTTTATTGAAGTATAAATATTTTTTAATCAAATAATTTTAAAAACTCCAAAAAATAGTAATCTCAATTGAAAATAACAACACATTTTTAAACTCCAATCTCCATCATTGTCTTTATTTTCAATATGTACAGAAATATAGAGTACATTATCTGTTCAACAGTTGTTTTATTTTCATGTGGTGCACATTGATTTTTTTACATACGTACAATATAGAAACGAAACACTAGTTCTCTGGCGTCTGCTATAACAGCCTGGGTCTGAATGTAGATGTTAAACCACATAACCTGACCTGACAAGTTCTCCGAGCTGTATGCAATTTATATCTTTAAAAAACCCATCAAAATATTTTTTTCATAACAAGTAAGAATAGCTTTTTTTTAGCTATAAATATATTGCCAAATGCTAAAAACAGGAAATATAAAATTAATGCACATTTAATGAAACCCTATTAGACTTATTAGATATTCATGTGGTAAATGTATGTAACTGGCCACACACATACATGTATACATGTGGTAAATGTAACTACTTTAAATGAATTATCCATCAAAATGGCATTATTATATATATTGTAAGCCTTTGGTTAGATCTATCTACAGTATTTGAGATAATAGCATTCTGATCTACTGAGGATACTACAGGGAAACTCCTCTAAACTAGACCCATCTAAACCGGAATCCCCTCTTAAACTGTACATACAATTCAGTCCCAATGTCTTAATCCTGAAAAATAGACACCTCGGAAAATTGGACATTTTACTTATTCCCATGGGTGTCTGGTTTAATTTACTTTAAACAGTCCACTGTATAATAATTTTAGATACCAGGGGCCATATGCATGAAGAGCGTTTAACGCATTTAACTGCGTTTATCTGCCAAACAGCGAATATTTTACATGTAAAGTATATGGAGTTACAGAGGTCTTTAAATTTATACAGTCTTCGTGCATATGGCCTCAGATCAAAACCTCAGTATATAAATTTTAAAGTGGGACTTCCCCAATTTAAAATGCTAATAATATACTACTGGGATTCTATCAAAAATGTAATAAAAAACAACTGGATCTGACATTGTGTTTTAAATGAGATTAACCCTGTTATTGATACTGCACTTGAATTATGGGGTTTTAACATTACTATTACTAAATACTATGCTAAATAAGAGTGTTCACAATTATTGTTAAGTTTACCATCACTCTTCATCTAGACATTTTTCTGAAAAATCCATACAACCTCAGTAGCCTAAAGATTATGTGATAGAAAAACAAGATGACCGTACTATTGATTTTTGAATCCTGACACACTGGGGAAGAAATTGCTTAACTCAACTGGTCACCAAACACAGACATTGATTTAACAGCCCTGCAGTCAGTCGATGTGGACGTGTTCACTGTTACATAGCAGTCTGCTAATACGTATTCAACTAATACATATCAATAACACATTAATATCATTTTGCCCTTGCTGCTTAGTCCCTGTTAAAATAATAGAATGCAATTTCAGATAAATAAAACAATTTATTACTTTAAAAATAATTGATGTGGTGATCTACATTTTGAAACTTTAAAACTGTTTAATGCATCTTTTATTAAGAGACTTAAATAGTGATTAACTTTTTATTCACAAGTGTTTCATCAAAGGCTGTGGTATGTCCTGTCTATGGGAAAGTGCATATAAAAGACCACTTTCTGCTTATTGAAAATAGTTGCTTATATGGCAGTAGTGAGTTTTCTCTAAAGAAATGTGTCAGAATTACAATATGTTTGACATCCAATAGCCAATAATAAGATAAAAATCAATGTGCTCTATTGACGTCATTAAATAATAATATTAATAATTAAAAAATGTATTATACAAATTAAAAATAAATGAACCATGTTGCTATCATTTAGTAGTACATGTAGTTGGAGTTTAATTATCAAGGGATGGACTCACATTGAGCAGCATTGGGTGTGATTACTCACCACTTGGAGAATGCTATATCATCCTGGTACTTTCCAACACTTGTGTTTTAAGTAGTTACAATAGCAGTTGTAGTAAAAGCAATTGAAACAATAAATTAACGAAAGGGAGGCATCCTGAATCATATTTCTTGACACAGCCCTGTCTGTAGAGTTCAGATATTATATCCAAGTGTTGTAACCATGTTCAGAATTATATGATGTTCAAGTCAGTGGTTAAAGTGTCCATGGGTAAACTTTATTATTTATTTCACTGACAGTGTCACAAAGTCATACAAATGGTCCATCAACTGACAGGACATTGACTCCTTTCTATGAGCCTATTTTGGTTGTGTGCACATACAAACATGGATTTCCCACTCCTGTCATTCTTGGTTTAGTCAATAACTAGTTAGTGAATTTTCTCACGTTCACTATTATTTGTCAGACAGCAAGTGATTTGTAAAACAGCTCTAGTAAACTGTCTAAACCAGGTCTGGGTGGGATGAACATACAGTTGCTGGTTTAGATTAGAATGCTAGATTATAGAGTTTTTATTGTTGAAGCTATTTCCACACTAATAAATGCCTTAGGCTTAGACAGATTCTAGATTGATGTCAGTATAGACAGTCCACCATAAGTGTAAAATGTGGGTGCTTATAACTAAGGTCATTTGTTCTAGAAATAGTTTGTTTCAGATCTAAACCTACATTAATTACATTTGACTGGATTTGGATATTATATGATGATTGCTATGCGTTATGCCCAGTGAGACTGGTGTCAGAGCCTTGATAGATGTTAAAGTTGGAAATACTAAGTTTCTTGATGGTTTTATTTATAATGTTTTGTAATTGATCAACAATTTTTAGTATATTGTCAATAACTGACCATGTTAGATGTATAAAACAAATATTAATATTGTTGAACAGTTACGGAAAAGAAGTGTTAAAAATTAAAATATTTAAATATTGTATTAATTGCATTTATTGAGTAACTACCAAGAAATGTTAAAGGTATGATGTACCAAAATAACCATAATCTTTTGTCTTCTCTATATAAAAATCATATTGTTCATTGAAAAAAAATGTTATGCGTATGCCTGAAAATATTCAGTATGGTTTTTTTTTAAACATCTGATGGATTAAATAAAAGCAAATTGTTAAAAAACAAAATCCAAAAACAAACAGTATAAGATATTTAATTTTCTTGAATTATTGTTTTATATAATTGGCCTGGGAGACTGAAGATGAGGTAATAAGTGAGAGAGGAAATGCTCCACTTAATGTGTTGTGCCAGGAAGTTTACTTCCGCCATCACTGTTTAAAATAGTTAAAGAGGTGAACTTTAAACAATTTTTAGCCTGATCTCAAAACCAACTGTTCCCTGTGGGTTTGCACGGAGGTGACAGAGTATCAATATAAAGGTTAATTGTGTTAATGTTATGGATGGTACAGCTGATTGAGAGCTCAATGCTGACACAGCCAACATTGTGAGAAGAAATTGTGCATCTCAAGCAGACATTTGGTGTTAATCTATAATGTAATATTTGTTCAATCTACACACACAGTTTCGTTCAAGATCCAGATGCATAAAATATTCAACAGATAAAAAATTTAGTTGGCTTTGCTGAAGAATAGTCTAGCATTGTTTTCTCTGATGTGTGTCCTTGATGTGGGGTTATTGAAGGGTTGTGGCCATTGCAACTATGTTCATATTTTCCAATTGTTTGAAAAAGAACAATGGAAAGTGTTTCTGAAGGAATTATGAGAGTAAAGATAAGGCAGTTATCAGGTGAACTAGTTTTATAATTTAAAATTATTTTTTACTCACTTTAGTCATATATATTCCTATCTTACATGACAGTCCGAAATTGACCAAAACTTCTAATTTCATGGGGATTGCAAATCACATTTATAAAGGTTGCAGTCAAAAGAACTTTTAAAATGTGAGAGATTCGGTCATTTAGATAACTAAAACTAAAAATATTGCTGCAACATTTCGTGACCTATGTAATATCATCTGATTCTGAAGTGAGTGGTGACTGACAGTGCATATATATAGGTATTTTGTAGAAAATAATGCTACATATATTATAAAATTATTTAATTAATTGCATTAGAAAAGAATGTATATTTGTTATTATTTCTGACACTTGTCTCATGAAAATAAATCTATTTTGCTCAAAATGTTAACTCATGAATTGATTTTCTCGAGATTTATATTCAGAGAAAAATCTATAGATCTATAAAAGTACTTTCCTCAGAAACGATTATTCTAACTATCAGTATCACACGATGGTGAAAATTGTGCCTTGAAGGTTTATCTTTAGCTTGCTATAATGTAGTTACCATTGGGTATGTAATTGTGTTCAGCAAACCCTGTGTATTGTGTTAAGTACATAAAATAACAATAACCAGGTTTAGTAGGAAATGTAAGTTGCCATCCATGTGACCTACACGTAGCGGTGATGTAATTTTATCTTGTTAGATAGTGATTCACCTCTGTGAAAGGTGTAGATATAGCCAGATTGACCTTACAGGAAACTACCTATCAGCGAAAATTATGTGTATATGTCAGAGTGTCATCCTGTAGCTAGACTATTCAGTCTGTAACATTTATGTAAGCTTTTCATGTATGGCTTGTTGAAAAAACTTAAAAACTATTATTGCATTCCCCCACTTTTTAACTTGCATACCTTACTGAATTATAAGCATTTCAAAATATTATTTTAAGCCCCTGTAATGGGATGAACATGTTATCCTTTAAAGTTTATTGTAGCATTTGAGTGCTTTTATTAATTCTTTTAAAAAGTGTTTAGTTTTTTGTTTTTGTCTGTGGACACACAGTAGAACCTGTCTATAATGGACACAAATAAGACCTTTTAATGATTATACTTATCTTTATATTGTGTAGTGAAAATACACTGACAAATAGTTGAAGAGATTTGCATTGTATGCTCTTGTAAGTTTAATAGGTTTAATTTTATTAAGTGGCTGGAAATTTATTATTTTAAAATTTAAATCATGCTTCTTGATGTTGTTTCATAATTATTTATTTATAAACAAATTATATGAACATTTATTTTGTAAAGTTTATTTTCTTTTTCTATGCATGGTCATACTTGGGTACAATGACATGTTTGTGGGCTAATTTTGATATGATGTATTCTAATTATAATAGTGAATATATGATTTGTTAAAAATTATTTTAAAAAATATTTTACATTATAGACGAGAGAGAAAACGTTCAGAAGAAAACTTTTATGAAATGGGTGAACTCGCATCTTGTTCGTACCGGGAACCGCATCAGCGATCTGTATGTCGACCTCAGGGATGGCAAGATGCTGATGAAACTGCTGGAAGTTTTGTCAGGAGAAAGACTGGTGAGTTTACTTTGTAGAATTTACACAATTGTACAAATACTCGAAAGAGCCTATATCTCTGCTGAATTTAGACCATTGTGTTACGGTGTTGTCATATGTACTTTGCAGTCTGTCCACATTTTTTAAAAATGATTGTGTTTACACTCCTCATTTAACAATTAAACAAAACACATTTATAAGTACAGTTAAAGTATTATATGGTCTGCAACAGTTGTCCCTTACCTTTTTTCTTTGAATTTGAATTCTAAGTAAGGACGGAAACAAATCATCAAAGCAATCTTAGTGCAAATATTATTTCGAATGATTATATGTGTGGTAACTGATGCAACAAAAAAGTCACTTTCTGTGGAATTATCCTATATTAGTTTGAATAAAAAATGTATTATTGATCAAATGTTTTTTTCTAATGTTGCATATCAGTAGAGAAGTTAAAAAGATTATGCTTCACATAAGTTTCAACTTTAGATGATCACTCCATGAACTGTCTTCATAATCATAGTTAATAAACATTTTCTTTTTTATTTAATATTTTCCAGCCCCGCCCAACCAAAGGAAAGATGAGGATTCATTGCCTGGAGAATGTGGACAAAGCTCTTTCCTTCCTCCATGAACAAAGAGTTCATCTTGAAAACATGGGCGCTCATGATATTGTTGATGGTAGCAACAGACTCACTCTTGGTTTAATATGGACCATTATCTTACGTTTTCAGGTATGTATTCTTCACTGTTGGCAAACTCTGGCTTTGTGCTGCCTACTGATTGATTGATTTTCAAATATCTTTTTTAATCAAAAACATAAACATTAAAAAGATGTTATATGATGAATGACAACTATGAAATGAATCGGTTGACAGGTAAAAATACATTTGACAAATGAATGAGATTGGACTGTAAAATAAAACAAATTGGTTGAAAGATTTTAATGACTAGATTTATTCATATTTTGTAATAAATACATGTCATTTTTATTTAATAAATGCACATAATTTTTATTTTTTATTATAGTTAATGTTTGACAATTAGAGATTACAATAACATGTTTTAAACATGCAAATGAGTAAAACTGGTTTGTGTGTTTCAGATTCAAGACATTACAATAGAAGAAACTGATAACAGTGAAACCAAGTCTGCAAAGGATGCGTTACTCTTATGGTGCCAAATGAAGACTGCTGGCTACCCGAATGTGAATGTTCGTAACTTCACCACAAGTTGGAAGGACGGCCTTGCCTTCAATGCTCTTATTCACAAACACAGGTATGTAATTGTTTTATTCTCACACTGAACCCATGCTCCATGCTATTCCAAAAGAATAGCCCATGTGGTGGTGATAGCATGTAAACCATGTGTGAAATATATTGTACACCTATTGACCCCTAATAGTGACTGATGTGATGAATATTGTTAAAACAAAAGTTTGTCAGTTATAAGTCACACAACTTAATTTTTAGAAACAAAATATTTTCTCTGACTTCATTTTCAAAACTGTTTTCCTAGGTTGTTTGTTTTGATATTACATTTGTTTTTGTAATTCTTCAAATAACCACAACATCAAAGAAATGGTAATAATCATTATCTCATTGTCTTAGGGAATTGTTTACAAAGGGTTGATTGAAAGATGATCGTCAGAACAATTTTCTTTCTGTATCAATCATCGAGAAATTGTGCATGTTTATGATATTTGCCCAGACAGACAGGTAGGGCAGAGTGCCAACTACAGGACTGCTAGGATTCCCCATCAAACATAAACATTGGAATGTTGGAATTAAAATGATCACAGATAAATAAGGCATAAGTGGTTTACATAAACAATAATATTTGTTGCTTTAGCTACTACGAAATATCAATAAACAATAATAGAGGTTGTTCTGACTCTTAGAAAATACAATAAACACATTTAGCACAACTTGCCTGGGTGAGAATTGAGCCAATAGGATTGAGTGCTATTACCAGCACTGCCAGGAGCATTCACATTGATTTCAACCAACACAGCATATAATTGCTAAAACTGCTGACTCTATAATCTAATTGTAATATAATTTATGCAGTCACTTAAAGCTTTCCTCATTATGTAAACTTGAAGTTACACCGAAGTTTGTATTATTTCAGTTTTACTCACCAATAAACAGTGTTTATATTTTTACATATTAAAGGTGTTCACTATTTTTTAAAGCCTTTAAAATTATATAAGTACAATGAGATGTTAGCTATGGACACGAAGACACTAATTTAATTAAAGTATCACCATATGACAATGATTAATTCTAACTGTGAGCAGTTTGTTCACTAGGTCTGTCTATTAAAATCATTATTAATTAGCTTGTCAGTTTTTGTAATAATAGAATTTATGACTGATACTAACATAAGTGATTTAATGGTAAGACATCAAATGGTTTATGGATATCAGCATTATCCAATAAAATCCCTCACACGTCGACTCATTTATAATTCATGGAATTGGTTTCTAAACGGGTCAGTGAAATACATGTACAGTGCACTCTGTCTAAACCAGCATCTGTCTAATCCGGATTTCTGTGTAAACCAGCACTATTTCAAAGTCCCGTCCAGCCACTTAACACTGGATAACATCTGTCTAAACCAGCATTTTTTGTTGGTCCCAACTGGATCTGGTTTATACAGAGTGTACTGTACTTGCTAATGAAGACAGAATCATGGTTTAGCTATTGTAGATGATAGCAGAACAATGGCTTTAAGACAACACACTGCTATAAAATCCAGTGTTTCCTGCAAGTTCTAAAGGTCTTTTGTTAATCCCAATAAAAAATTATTTATCTAAAAATCTAAATAATCTGCTTTTAACATTTTTACTGAAGGCATGCCATTAAACAGGAATCTTGTACAAAACAGTAAATGCTTATTGTGGTTGTATGCTTAGTTATAAGAAAAAGTGAACTTTAACAAAGAAAGGAATATTTGTTTATTCAGTGGCTATTACGTGTTAAACATACAGTATTTATGATGCACGTTCAGAAGAAACCCGTTGCCACCACTGCTATTATTGATAAGTAGCAAAGGATCTGTTAAATGCTCTACCTCTGAGCTACGTCCCACTCCACTTGTAAGAAACTGTTCTTCACTGAAAGGTTGTTAGAACTTAGAGGCTTAGCATCTTTGAAAAACAAATCCAGTCTGTTTGATGCATAACATTTTGAGAAGGGTGTAAGATCAATTAGCATAGTAGGGTAAATTAAGAAGAAGGGAATGTGTTCTCAGCAACATGGCAAAGTGCCCTTTCATTCCGCATAAGGGGAATTGCTGGTTTATACTTGGAATGATGTATTTCTGGAAAGTGATGTTATAGCTTTGCAGAATATTGATTTGTACATAAACGCATGAAGACTTTCCACTTGTGTGCTCATCCAGCATGTCTAGACAACTGTTATACTTGCATTTACCACTAATAGGTGCAGACATGTTTCAAATTAAGTTCACCCTTATGCAATAACATTTCTACATTTATTTGCATTTGTGTATGTACTGTCTAAAATGCCAAAACTATTTTTCCATAACAAATATGACAAGAAAAAAAATGAAAAATTGTTTTTCTTCTTGCATTGCGTAAAAGGTATTGGAAGTGAAAGTCGAGAATTGCATTAAGAATTAACATTTTACAATCTTTAGTAAAGATGAATTTTGTCTAGGCTCTGAATAAGTTCATGATTGTCATTCAGGTTTCTAGAATTTTACAATATAAATTTAATGTGTTTGTTACAATGTAAGCTAAATTTGATGTGTGTGTTACAATATAAGCTTAATTTGATGTGTGTGTTACAATGTAAGCTTAATTTGATGTGTGTGTTACAATGTAAGTTTAATTTGATGTGTGTGTTACAATGTAGGCTTAATATGATGTGTGTTTTTCATATCGGTTGTTTGATTATCACATGTGGTGCAATGAGTAGATGTAACTGTAACCTAACGGTTGTGTGGTGTGTTTAATTTGCCAAACTTGTATTGATTTTCAATAAACCAACATGGGTGTGGATGGGAATAAAGTAATTACATGCACTCAATGTGTTCGTAGTACAATTCAGTCAATACACAGATTGAAGCACTCTCAAACTGATCTTAGATATAATTATAGCACATAACATTAAATTTCCCATGATGTTTCTAAAACACAATTATTATTTCCAATATTGATGTCTCTTCAATAACCTAACAGTCTTCTTGCTGATACCATGTTATATTTGTCCTACAAATATCTGAACAGTATATTTAAAAAACATATCTTTAATTTTATTACAGGAATAATATTATTTTTCTAATACACTTAAAAAAAAGAGTAAAGTTTGTTTTATTTAAAGACGCCACTGGAACACATTGATTTTTATCATCATCGGTTATTGGACGTCATTCATATGGTCATTTTGACACACAT
>JAUTWP010213877.1:0-15682 GCA_033042655.1 Cyathermia naticoides | reverse complement strand
TGACAGCATGCGGTGACTGTCGATGAGAAAGTTGCAACAATGCTGAGGATATTATTGTAGATTACCAGGAAGAAAAATGTTGGTACCTATGAAGAAACTATTATAATTTAGTGTCATTCCCAACGATCATCCCCCTTTCAAGGCCTACCTCCTCCCACAAAAGTAAGTATCTGCAACTGAAAATGGCCAGTGACACTAAAAACAGTTGAACATGATCAATTATAAAGTTTCAGCTTTGTACTTTCTTTATTAGTATAACTGGAGGCAATAATCCCAAGAATTTCACTGTAATTTTTAACACAAATGCTACTCAGACTGAGTCAATGGTAAAAAGTACAAAAAAAAATTAAATCTCTAAAAAATTCCCCAGAACAGATTTTAGCGGATTTTGGATATGTTCTACTAAAAATTCCGCTTCTAATGATACCAAATTCATTTTTTTACCATTTGTTTCCGGGTACGGACCTTTTTTCGGTTTCAACGACTAGCCTATAAATTATTCTTTGTTACTTCTAGCTGGCCTTAAACATTTTCGCACCCATCACCCAGTCCACTCCACATTCTGATTGTCTCAGATTCAGTGTCAAGTCAATGCCCACGTTGATTCACGCCCATGTTTATGTTTTACACGGCTAGCGTATAACAACATTTAGCTGATGTCAATGTTGAGAGCATGCACACGTCACATGAAGTAACCGGTCCAAACTCTGTTCAATTTGTGGCGCGTTTACACTGCCACTTTTTAAACAGTAACCGGACCTGGCCCACCTCTCCCTACCAGGCCAGGTTCAGTTCAGTTCGACGCGTTTACACTGCCACATCTTTAACAGTAACCGTACCTGATCTGGATCAGGCACGGTTATTTGTGGCAGTGTAAACGGGGTATATGATCTCAAAAGAAAGTGATGGTGCTGATCTTTTGATTAAAATCACAAAGGAAAACAAATACAAATAGCAGGTTAAAATTTATTACTAAATTTATTGGAATATCACAGAAATTGAAGACTTCATACAAATTCTACATACGAGGCACTTAAACTATTACATATATAAGTTGGTGATTTTGGAAAAACATGATGAATGATAACATGAAATTGTTGGGAATTAAAAGTCCAGTATTTACAATTGGCCTCAGCATACAAATATATTGATATAAAATCAATTTGTACTTTTTCATTTAACACAACTTCACTAAAAACGAGATTAAAATTCATGAAGTGAGTTTTAAAAATCACTAGCAAACCACAGTTCTTCACAAATGTAATGTGATACTGCATATTTTTATATTTACATATTTTTATATTTATCTTTTTAATCCCTTGTCTTTTTTTATTACTACATAACATATTGTCCTGTTTAATAGTTTAAAGCTTTTCTTTTTGGTGCTGATTTTACATTTAATTTCGATTTGATATGACTTTTGTTTACATGCATATGAAGACAAACCCATGTCCCAATAGATTTCAAATTCATGGTTTTGTTTTAAATTAAAATGACTATTAACTATAAAGAAAAATGTCTCGACTTAATGGATCACATTCTCTTCAAATACTGTAAAACTATAAATAATAAAAAGTAGCAATACAAAAAATACTGTATGCTAAAATTGGTAATAATATTAATAAATATTGAAAAAGAAAATGTGAAAAGAATAGTTTTTCTCCCATTAACATCACTGATCATAAATATAACCAGATTTCTTGAGACATTTCATCCATCTACATAAAACATGTATATCTAATTCAAATATAAATAAATATTTATTAAAAAGTGAATGTTATTTTTAGCAAAAGATGAACAAAATAATTTAAATGTATTTATCTATTAATATATATACTTGCATAAAACAATCACAGACAAATAAAAATAACCTTTGTAAAATATATAACAAGTGTAATATATATAGTATGTAATTAGCATATATTATAAACACTAAAACTACTAGTATGTCACTATACTGTAATTGTATGCCTAATGAAAATTAACATATACTTTTGGGAACAAATGTTTAAAGCATTCTGAAAAAAATGTATTGTTACACCATTAATTTTATCCTATACAAAGTATTATGTATATGGGTTTTTAATAAATTAAGGAAAAGAAATTATCAACAGTTTTGTTATTTTAAAAGAACATTCTATAGGTTTTCTTTAATAAATAATTTTATTATATTAATATAGGCTACGTATTTTATTTCCATAGTATCCAACAAAATTAAAATGTGTATGTGTCATACGTAAAATAAAGTTAAATTTGTATTTCTTTGTAATAATTATTGTATACCAGTACATAAAATAAGATTTAGTTCAGCACATTTTAATTCAGTCCAGCAAATGTTGAAACTGGCTTGAATAAACAATTATGTGTATCAACAAAATTCAACTTCTGAAATCATAAAATGTTCAGGAATGTTATTTGGTATTCTTTCATGTACCGGGACATTTTCCTAACCACATGAACAATACCGATATGAGTGGGTAAACATGTTTTAATTTTTAAAATTCATTTGTTGAAAAAGAAAAAATATATTTAATCTTGATATGAAACTTCATGTTCTTAATTAAATTTAATCTAAGGGTTTAAGCAAGTAATGTCTGTAGTGTTGATCTAAGAGGCACTAGGGTATATAAAAGCATTGGAACACACCACATTCAACTCAGAATGCCAACATTTCTGACAAGGCATCTACTATTATAGTTCCTCATTGGTGTAATAGAATTGTTTATCTGCTTTCATTTCTTTCGAAGAAGTATGACACAGCCTGGTTGTAGTAGGTTTCACTGAGCCAGTAGTAATGGTATTCACTCAGTTTTATATCTTTCCTCCTGTAAAAATAAAGTTATAGCTCATAGTATACTTAAATAATTGCATCATTCTTTCATTACATTTTTATAAGTTTTGTAAAGTAATGATAGCCAACATTTGTAGCAAAAAAGATGAAATGTAAACAACCGATCTGTTTGTATATTTACAGGAAACAGATGACTATTAAAAACTAGTTTTATCCTTGTGATGAACAAATTTAATATGGGAAACCCAGTCCCCAGCCAGGTCATAGATTAAATAAAATTAGCAAAAGATGTCAAGAGTAGTGCACTGCAACTATAAGGCTCAATGCACTGACAAGTTCGACACAACTGGTATTTAATAAAGATAATGATTTTTGCTGTCCTGTCTGTGAGATAGTACCCAATGAAAAGACAGTGATGGATATATGTTGCCAGAAGGTTTCCCATCTCATATTAACATTAACCTCAGTTCTGAACAGCCTAATGAATCATTTGCCCAGGACAATGTGTTTGAACCCTAATTTAAATTAATCAACCCTCTCCTGGGGTTGTATGCATGAAATGAGACAACTGAAAGTCTTGGACAACCCATTGTTCATGCATTCAGAGTTGCATGCAAAAGTCTCCGACAACCCATTAATTGTTCATGCATTCAGAGTTGGATGCAAAAGTCTCCGACAACCCATTGTTCATGCATTCAGAGTTGGATGCAAAAGTCTCGGACAATCCATTGTTCATGCATTCAGAGTTGGATGCAAAAGTCTCGGACAATCCATTGTTCATGCATTCAGAGTTGCAAGTGAAAGTCTCAACATTCAAAAATAGTCTAGACTGTCATTGTCTCGGTTCATGCATAAGGAGTCTGTGTATTTAACAAGCAATACTTACACTGTGCCATCACAGAATGTCACATCAAATGTGTTTCTTGATTTGTGTATTTGTTTCACATCACCAGGCAGGTATTCATTAGTCTCTTCATTAGCAATGGTGAGTACATGATCATTCTTCTTCAGCAGTGGATGTCGAGTGAAGGCACCAAACATATGTATTGGGTCTTGTGTGTTTAGTGAGCCATCAAGCCATTCAATAATGTAGTGTTGGCCACTCGTACATTTTTCTTTCACAGTAGCTGTAAAATATAATCAATTTTAAACAATATACAGTGGACCAAGTAAATATGCTGGTTTAGACAGAGTGCCGGTATAAACAGATTTTATCTAGTGTTAAGTAGCTGGATGAGATTTTGAAATTGTGCTGGTTTACACAGAAATTCAGATTAGACAAATGCTGGTTTAGACAGAGTGTTGGTATATACAGATTTTATCTAGTGTTACAGTAGCTGGATGAGACTTTGAAATTGTGTCAGTTTATACAGAAATTCAGATTAGACAAATGCTGGTTTAGACAGAGTGCACTGTAATAATAGCAAATAGTAGTTTAACTAAGAGGACTTATGTTAAAAGATGACATGTCCACTGAAATAAAAAAGAATTATGCATTTGTATTGATATAGAGTATTCTAATTTCTACCCATGGATACAAGAGTTGTTGTCAGAAACAAGGTGGAACTAGTTATTAAAATTATTCAAACAAATTAAATATTTAGTTTTATTACCTATATGGGCAATGAGATACGGGTGAATATATTCCCGCAGTGATGTTATGATGTCAGATTGGTGACGTCATTGGGCAGTGTTCAGTTTTTATTGAACTATTTTAAGCAATTTTGTTTTTGTTAACAATTAAACATGCTCTAAAGTAATTTCTTTGTAGTTAATCCACTTCCAACTAGAAAAATCTGTTCATTATGAAACTAACATCTCTTGCTTACATTTAATTTGTGTACCTAAAGACGTTTTTAACGTCATTGCTTTCCTTTTGTGACATAAGTTTCCTCAGACTTTCAGACACTTTACTTGGTCCCATGTATGTCCAGTTTAGAGTGGTTTCACTGTACTAGTAGTGGGTTTTATGTGTTTGTAAGCTAATGCACCTGTAATTAATCTTACCAACGTCATAAATGCCAGTGTTTTCATTTCTGACAATAACCGGTAATCCCACCCATCTTTCTTCACACCGGCGTATTTCTTTGACATCGTGATCATACTTGAACTGACATAGCTTGAACACTTGGTCTCTGAATAACTCTGACGTTGCATTGTCATAAAATCGGATGCGCAGGCGCAGGTCAGGGTAGACTTCGATGACTTCACCAGGTGCATAGCTCAAGGGATAATCAGGGTGGACTGCCACAACGTGGTCATTAATCTGCAGTAAATAAACAATTGTATTATCATTTTAGGATTAGGATATAGTTCAGTCGGTAGCGTGCCCGCCTTTGAAGTGGTCGGTCATCAGATCGATCCTTCTCAGTGGACCCATCTGCAGTTTGGGCTATTTTCCTTTCCAACCAGTGCTCAACAACTGGTTCATCAAAAGCCATGTTCTGTCCTGTCTGTGGGAGTGCATATAAAAGATCCAATCCTGCTTATCAAAAAGAGTAGCCTATGTGGCAACAGTGGGTTTCCTCTAATAGAAATGTATCAAAATTACCATATGAATGAAATCCAAAAGCCACTGATAAGATCAAAATCAATGTGCTCTAGTGTCATCGTTAAATAAATCAAACTACTTTTTTAATATATCAATTTATTAATATTTTAGCTCAGCCTATCAACAATTCAAAATTCTTATTGTCTGATGTCTATAACAAGTGAAAATTTCATATCAAAAAGTAAAGTTTGTTTTATTTAATGATGCCATGAGAGCACAATGATTTTTACCTCATCATCTGCTATTGGACGTCAACTTTGAAACCCACTACTGCCACATAGACTACCCTTTTCAATAAGCAGCAAGGGGTTTCATATTAATAAGTAACTTAGTTAAATGTTTAAGCCTTGTGGCAAGTGATATTTTTACAACTTATGAGCTCATATAATTATGTCCATTTAAATTAAATTTTGCTTATAATTTCATCTGGACCTACTTGGGTATTGTGAGATCTGCGGAGATTCTATACCTGAATAGTATTCTTTGCATCTTCTTCATCAGTTATAATGTCCTCTCGCCAGATCTCTTCAACATCACCAATGCTGTCAGCAACAATGTAACTGTAGTCACCCATGCTTTGCACAATAGTTCCTAAATCAGAAAAAAATCATTCTGCACTACAAATATAATTATGACCTAATAACTACAGTGACAATAGCCACACAAATTGGTCAATGGTCAATTTTTTTTAATACTTTAAATATTGAAATTGATTATTGAATATGATTGATAAATGTGAGTGCATTTTTAATGAATTGCATGAAAAGTGATGTATCATATTTTGATTAAAATCTTTTACTGAAAGGTTATGGGGAGGTAAAGCTTGATGTGTCTCCTGGGTCCACCACTGTTAATATAATATAATATAATATAATTGTTAATATAATATAATTAGTAGGTATATTGTACCAAAATGAGAAAGGGTGGGTATAAATATAAAGATGAGCTGTGGAAATTTGGAATAACACTTATCGACAACAAAATTAAAAAATAAGAGTCCAAAATAAAATAAAAATAGACTGCTGGATCGAAAGAAGAGAGGATCAGACTATTTAATAAAATATAATTTTTAGACAGAATTTTGAAGGTGAATCTAAAAGTTTAAATGTTAGTGAAAATAAAAGAAAACAGCAACAAACCTCTGTAATACCAGCCATCATCCGGCCACCTAATCATCACTTCTTCATTCTGCATCACGTCAGGAAGAGATTTCCTCATTTCAAACAGTTGTGATTTCCATTCAGCCGAATAAGCCTCTGCTAATAAAAACATTTTCAATGAATATTAGTACAGTGAACTCTTGTCTAAGCTAGATTAACATGGTACAAATGAAATATGCTGGTTTAGACAGATTGTATCCAGAGGTACAAAGCTGGACAGGACTTTGAAATCATGCTGGTTTACACAGACATCTGGATTAGACAAATGCTATTTTAAACAGTTTCCACTATATATTATTGTATACCAAGATGCTCAAGTCCATTACACACACCAGGTGAAATATATGAAGCCTCTATTTGGTTAAATCCAGGTTTTTAAGTATTAAACATGTATGAACATATAGTTATAATAACATAGTTAAAGTGTAATAATAAAAAACAGGCTTCATAAATTTGGCATTACAAGATAATATAATAATATGTGTGTGTATTAAAATTGCTTATTGTTACTTAGATAATACTTTTTTACCAAACTGAGTTATATAATGATAATATAATGATAATGAGGGAATATTACAAAAGAGTTTTGTCCAACTGACATGATTCTCGATGCATATTATATGTGTGCAATTGTATTTTAATTTTATTGCTTTAACAGTTATGTGATAAAATCACGTAAATACATTTACCTAACTACCTACCTACCATTTTTTTAATTGTACTATGTATTTGTGATAAAGTATCTTTAAATAGTACTGCATAAGACATTTGTGACAGTTTATTATTTTAATGTGGAAATCTGCTGACATACTGAAAACTGATTGTTAACAAAGTTTACCTGGTATTTCTGCAATTTCTTCTTGAACTTGTTCTGTCTCCACACCGACACTCTGAAACATTGAAAGTGAAACAAAACATTAATCTTTTCCATAAATCCCACAGCAACAGTTGATGGGAAAATGACAGGTGTGTGGCACAGACATGTACCCATTGCAGTTGGAGAGACAGGGACTGGTATATGGAGATGGACAGCAAAAATAGTTGAAAGATGGGAAGAGCTACCGGAATGTGAAAGAAATAGAATTGGATTTAAAAAGGAGAAGAAGGAAAGGGGGCACTGGGACAAACATTTGCTCCTTAAAAAATATAATAGTAGCCTACTATACTGGTGTCAGGATCAATGGTACAGTAAATTATCATTTTTGCCAAACCAAATGATTTCTTAAACTTTCTGCCAGAATGAATATAATTTATAAATGTGATCAAAGATGGATAAAATAAAAAAACAAATAACTGTTAAACATTCCCAGTACCTATAATAGCAGAATTAGCACTTCCCCAAAAATATATTGGGACTAATGCATGACACCTTGATATTATTAATTGTTTCATGTTTAATATCTTCAAATTGATTTTTCATGAATGTCAGACAAATATATTGCATATGGAATTTATACTGTATAAAGTCTGACAATTCTATATTTCTTTCTTTTAAAAACTGTTGCAATTGTTTGGTTTTGGATTATTGGTTGGGATAATCTTAAAATTTTATTTCATTTCCAATACAGAACAGGATGTAGTGCATCCGCCTGTGAAGCGATCAGTCACTGGATCGATTCTTCTCAGTGCAATGTGGGCTATTTTCCATTTTCATCAAAGACCATGGTATGTGCTGTTCTGTCTGCAGAAAATTGTATATAAAAGACCACTTCTAACCAGAAGAGTTGCTATGTAGCTGCAGTGGGTTTCCTCTAAAGAAATGTGTAAAAATGACCATATGAATGACGTCCAATAGCTGATGCTAAAATAAAAATCAATGTGCTCTAGTGGTTTTGTTAAACAAAACAAACTTTACTTTGATTCTCAATACTAGTGTACAAAAATACTCCGTTTAATGCACATACATGTAGGCTTGGCATCCTTTTCCTTTGTTGTTCTTTAAGTTGGTGTTTGAGATCATGTGCCTTCTTCCTCCATTCCTGTGGAATTAAAGAAAATTAATCAAAATAAAATACATTATTTTACCACAGTATTTTTATCAAAAAATAAGAATTATATTTTATATTGGGGAATATTCAAAGAGTTGTACTGAATCCATGTGCCCCTTTAACACACAAAACACATACACACTTACACCTTAAGTTCCTGTGTATACAGATATACATTGGTCAACCAATGCTCCATGACCAGTTCATCAAAGGCTGTGGTATGTGCTGTCCTGTCTGTGGGAAAGTGCATATAAAATATCCCTTACTGCTTATCAGAATGAGTAGCCTATGTGGTAGCAGTGGGTTTCCTCTAAAGGAAATGTGTCAAACTGACCATATGAATGATGTTCAATAGCCAATGATAAGATAAAAATCAATGTGCTCCAGTGGCATCGTTAAACAAAACAAACTTTACTTTACATATATTGGTAACATGGATATTGGAAATTAGACCTTCTCCTTCCCCAACAATGCAAGTACAGCCAAACTTTTATATAATGGCCACTTATAGGACCTGAAGAAATGACTGTTATGGACAGGTGACCGTTCTAGACAAATACAAATAACTGCAAAATTCTAATTTAGTGTAAAAAGGTTTAGCCCAATACAATGTATTTTGTTTTTAAAATCATAAAAACACTTCATAATACTTTTTAAATAATAATAATAATAACAATAATGATGATGATGATGATGATGATGATGATGATGATGATGATGATCATAATAATAACGATGACGATGATGATGATGATGATGATGATGATGATGATGATAATAACAATAATAATAAAAGATGGTATACTTAGCTCAGTAAACTATGGTTTAAAAATATTTATGAATGCTAACCTTTTTCTTTAATTCTTGATTTCGTAACTTATTCCGAAGATCCTGAAAAAAAATCATATTTATTGAATGCATTTAAAAGTGTGTGTTATTTTATATGAGATGTTATTAGTAAGAAAGATACACAATCATATTTTCATTGCTTATAGTTTTACTCCCTAACACAGTAGATGGCTTGAACCAGGAGAGGTCTGCTATAACAGCCTGGATCTGAATGTAGACTTTAAACAGTATGTCCTGTCCTATTACTTATATCTGATGTTTACAACAATTATTTAGATTTATATGAAACAAAATAAATTTATAGGTTTGATTTTGAGCTCAGCATGTTCATCTCAGTAAGTCATATATATAATACGGCCCCTTTTGATAATACTGAGCCACTTAAAATTAAAAACGAGTCAACATGGATACATAATTTTTGTTTATCTGATTGGTTTATGTTATGAGAATAATTCTTTAAAATAATTTAAAATATGTTCTATGGTTAGTAGCTAGGGTTAATTCTTTTTAAAACATCACTGAAATTTTGAATAAAATGAAAAACATCATGACATTCATCATAACTAACATCATTTTTCTGATTAAACAATTGTTCGATGTCCTGTTTTTCTTTCAACTTTCTTTCCAGGTCTTGTGCCATTTGTTCTAAATCCTGTCAAAAGAAAGACCCAAAGTATTTAACTAAAAAGCATTAGACTAAACAGCAAAGAGTTCTAACTAAAAATAAAAGAGTAACTATGAATTAGATCATGTTAATTTTAATATCTAAACATTTAATTAACAGCAAAGAGTTCTAAATAAAAATAATTTTAACTATGAAATAAGAGATTAACTATGAAATAAATCATGCATTAATATCTAAACATTTAACTAAACAGCAAAAGAGTTTTAAATAAAAATAACAGAGACTAACTATGAAATAGGTCATGTTATTCTTAATACTTAAACATTCAATTAATAGCAAAGATTTCTAACTAAAACTAATTTTAACTATGAAATAGATGACGGTATTATTAATATCTAAACATGTAATTAACACCAAAGAGTTCTAACTAAAAATAAAAGAGTTTAACTATGAAATAGATCATGTTAATGTTAATATTTAAACATTTAGCAAAGAGTTGTGAATAAAACAAAGTTTAATTATGAAATTATTAATATCTAAATAATTAACTAAACAGCAAATAATTCTAACTAAAAATAAAAGGAGTGAGTGATCTGCTAGGTTAAATGGGGGAGGGGGGATGTATATGCCAAGTGTACAAACTGGTGGTCCACAACTGGTTTAATAAGGATCATGGTTTGTGCTATCCTATCTGTTGGAAAGTGAATATAAAGGATTGATAACAGTAGCCATAATTCTCATCGTGAGTAGGGCCCAGGAGGGGCATGATTGAACAGTTTTGTGATGTAAGCATGTAAAAACTATTTCATCCAATCCAGTAGCCATAATGTGTGGTGGTGGTATGTTTTCTCTTTAATAACATTGACATCTGTCATGGACAAATAGCCTAGGAAACAGAGAGTGCCCATGACCTCATGCTTCAACCTTAATTGGATGTAAGCATGAAAATAATTTAAATCAATCAACGAATACTGACATCATTTCTCTGCAGTAAGTCGGTCTCCTGGGAAAGCTTTGCTTCCAACTGTTTTTCAAGTTCTTCAGTTCTTTGTCTCAGATCCTGTGTAACAAGATGTTTTCATTATTGAAGAGAAACTACAGATCTGTTATTATATACAAATTAAAACAGTCAGAATATGAGACAATGAACACATGGTGATGACAATAACATTAAGAAAATATGTTATTATTTATTCAAAAGATATTAATTCTCAAAACAATCATGTACTGATAATATTTTGATAATAAACATGTCATATGGCGTTATTTATTATGTTTTCATGTACAAACATATTTAGCATAATGAATATGAAGCACAGAATACTTTATATACATGTGACACATTTAGTATGACATATATAACTGATTATGTATACACATTTTATAACATATAGTCTATTCCCTCTTGAAATTATAGTAATTTTCCCTTTAAACTACAATGTATTTATAAAGTACAGAAAATATAGAAAATACAAAGCATACATTAGTCATATCACCAGACTCTTCATCGCTTTCTGGAGGTTCAGGATTTGGAGGCCTATGAAAAATAAATAATGTATGTCTGTTATATGGATGACAAATAAAAAAATAGAGCACATTGATTTTTATCTTATCAGCGACTATTGGACCTCGTTCATTTTGACACATTTTTAGAGGAAACCTGCTGCTGCCACATAGGCTACTCTTTTCAATAAGCAACAAGGGATCTTTCCCAAGGACAGGACAGCACATACCATGACCTTTGATGAACCAGTTGTGGAGTACTGGTACTGATTGGAACAGAAAATAGCCCACACTGCAGATGGGTCCACTGAGAAGGATTGATCCGACGACCGACTGCTTCAAAGGATGACAAATATAACAGTACAAGGATAATAATGTGACATACTAAACTTCAGTAGCTACAGATATTAATGCATAATTAATATTCACGCACATGGTGATAAGCAGCATGCTTTGTGATTGTACATCTTTGAAAAATGTAATCCTCTAAGTTTGTAGTAGATTAAATGTTTCTGTCCCTTTATAAGACTCCAGTTATCATTACAAATAATAATTTTTTAAATGTTATTCCATATTGGCTGGAGTTTTATTTTTAAGTTTTTTCATACATATATATTTTAATAAGATCAATACAATGTTAAAATCAGTATATGTATTAATACACAGAATTAACTTTTAATAATACTTTCAAAATGTCCGTTTTCAGATTTAATATGTTCATGCGGTATGGAATTATATTATGTTATCAATAAAGTACTGGTAAGTATTAATGACCTGTAATGATGCTCATCCTCGCTCTGTATCCGATTAATGTAACTTTCTGTGAAGTTATATCGCTCCTGGCTTATCTTTATCAAGTTTTTCCTCATCGTTGTCACCTAAAACAGGTAAAATGATAAATATACATACAAAGTAATAGGTTTCCAATCTGGTTAATAAAAACAAAATGAATTAACAAAATCATTAATAATATTAGGATCTCTTAATTTCATTAAATAAAACAAATTTTACTTCTTAATTTCATACTCTATCATACTCTAATGTATTTGAAATAATAGATCTCTATGCTATTTAATGTCATTCTCAATTTTTAAAAAGTCACATCAATTTAAAATGTTACAAAATAATTCCTATATAAAGTTTCAGAATGATCCAAACTAAACTCTAGAAGAAAAAGTGTAAAATATTCTCTGTTAAATTTTAGTAACAATTTTTTTTTTAATCAGCTCATGAGCATAAAGATTTATAAGGGTGGCTTTTAAATGATGCTTTGAGCTATTTTCCATTCAAACCAGTGGTCCATAACTGGTTCATCAAAGGCTGTGGTATGTGCTTTCCTGTCTGTGGAAAAGTGCATATAAAAGATGCCTTGCAGCTTATTGAAACGAGTAGCCTATGTGGTAGCAGGAGGTTTCATCTAAAAAAAATTGTCAAAATGACCAATCATTTGATGTCCAATAACGGAAGAGATAAAAATTATTGTGCTCTAGTGGTGTCGTTAAATAAAACAAACTACTTTTAAATGTTGGATAATTTGTACTGTTTTTACACTGCAGTCTTAAACAAACCTTCTGCCTATTGTACATGTCAACACTGAAGAATGCTGGAGTTTGCTGTTTATGTCTAGGTACGGCTCGGACAATGCCTGGAACATAACACTCAATTTCTGACTGTAAATTGATCACTCTGAGAAGAACACAGTCTCTCACCTGTATAATAAAATAAACATTAGAGGTATTAATATTTTATAATCAAAATTTAATAACATAATTACACTATATATTCAGTGAAATCCCTTTAAACTGGACACCTTCCAAAGCAGACACCCTCTAAACCAGAATCGCCACAAAACCAGACAAACAATTCAGTCCCAATGTGTCCATTTAGTGTAAATATATCCCCTGAAAATGGGAAACCTCTGAAAACCAGACATTTTACTTGATCCCATGGGTGTCTGGTTTAGATGGGCTTCACTGTATATATATTATGTATCTTGACATTTTCAAAATTAAATCATACACAATTTTTTGTTTTATGTTTTGATAATAATCAATGGGCAGTAGGATTTAAATACTTGGAAACAAATTAAATAATTGAAATAAACACATATATAATTATGTTTCATGCTATTGTGGAACATTAGGTTCAGTCACAAAACAATTAATAAAATACACTTTGTAATAGTTTATGGATAAATTATAGCATTGAGTTAATATTTGTACAAAAAAATAATTTTAATCAAAATGATCTCATATTTACGTCTTGCTATTATGTAACAGAATGTTCAGAAACTTTTACCAGAGCTTGTTTACTTTTAACATAATCATTAATAACTATTATACATTATATTATGATAATTAATCAGTACATATCATAATTAATCAAAATAAGCAATTATACATTCTAATATTTCTCAAATTTAAGACAACTCATCTTTCAAGAGTAGACCATACTTAGCACGACTTTATGGACATCTAAAACAAATAAACCTAAAACAGAATATCAGATGACTGTTTTGAAAAACATGTATGGTAATACTATTAGCTGAATGAATTGTGAATAACTTACATGCAGAGGTGGAACAGGAACCGCACCACTGACAGGAATAAGAAACCGTGTTGCTATCAATTGTTCTGTACCATTTGCAGCATCTACAACTGTGGCTTGGCGAGGATTGGCACAACTCTTAACAACAGCTATAAAAACAAATGAAGTAAAGAAAAGTTTGTTTTATTTAACGACGGCATTATAGCACATTGATTTTCATCTTATCATCGACTATTGGACATCATACATAAGGTAATTTTGAAAGATTTTGTTATAGGAAACCTATTGATGCCACATAAGCTACTCTTTTCGATAAGCATCAAGGTTTTTTTATATCCACTTTCCCACAAAATCAAATGATATCTTTGATGTATTTATTCCAAACTAAAAGTACTGGTATATTCCATTAATTTCAATAAACAGCAGCAATTTTTAAGATATGTTCACATTCACACAGTATATTTTAATCTTAGCTAGAAAAAAAATCATAACAAGATTAAAATATACTGTGTGAATGCGAACATGACAATTAATAGCACATAATGAGAAGTAAAATACCAACCAGGATAATACAGCCCATCTTTCTTGTCTCGAGCAATGACTCGCTGACCCCGAAGTGTTTGCAGTACACAATTCACATTTTTCTTGGTAACTTTGAACTCCTCTTCAACTTCAGATCTAGCACTTTCTGGGATGACCTGGCCAAGACTCTGTAAAACATTACAATATACAATACATCAGACTTTATTATTATTATTATTTTAAATATTTGATTCACCATCTTCAGTATGTAACAACATTTAAAAAGCATCAGCAGCACCAAAGGCAAATTATTATAATATCATCTACCAATTCTCATCCAATACATCAGACTTTTAAGAATAATCAATATCTTCTCTTTTTTTCAGTTCAATTTTGTTTTTCAGATCAAGCAATCCTTTCGTTCTCAACGACTTCTCTAGAAATCTGCACACCAAAAATCCAGAATGATTATCAAATAATGGAAGAGAAACTACTTGTGTGAATGACAAAATGTGTTAATAAGAGTGAAATTAGTTGGTTTTAGTGCTATAAGGCAATTCTCAATCAACACTCAAAGACATAACAGATAGCCCCTCGATTTCTAGCAACAAAGTTTCTTGAAATAAAACAAAAGGTAAAATTTCTATACAAATTCGGAAAAAATTATATTGAATATTAAACTTTTTTACATACTGGCACAAATAATAACTTTTAGGAAATTTTGATGTTTTTCATACTTTTCATTTGCCATTTTAAATAGATGTATTATGATAGCAACAATACATGTCAATAATTTAAATACTTATGCACAATACAATGATTCTTCTAAATGTATGGCTGCAACTGTCAATTGTGCCTATATAGGTTACTGTAATTTTCATGTTATTGCTAAATTAATGCAATATATATATATGTTATTGCTAAATTAATGCAATATATATATATATATATATTTATAATTGAAATTGTCATCACAGTGCCATCACAAAACTCTGAATTTTAAAGTGCCTGTGACCACCAATTACACAAAATGACTGAAGTGCTATCTACCACACCACTCAAGTCTCAATGTAATGCTTTAATTAATCTCAAATCAAATCATATTTCTAAACCATGTAAGATTTTGGAGTATTGTTTGATCAAAAA
>JAUTWP010213766.1:0-15684 GCA_033042655.1 Cyathermia naticoides | reverse complement strand
ACATACATACATACATGCATACACACATACATACACATATACATACATACACACATACTCACATACACACACATACATACATACATACATAATTATGCACATACATATATACACTCATACATACACACATACATACATACATACATGCATACACACATACATACACATATACATACATACACACATACTCACATACACACACATACACAAATACATGTACACAGTAATATTTCTTTTTGTTAGGTTTTCTTACACCTTATGATAGAGTATTTTGTGAATCGGTTATTATATGCCTGACATTTAGAACAGACAATGTTTGACTACTTACGAGTCCAAATTTAATGAAAAACGTATTATGAATATATTAAATACAGATAGTTTATACAGATTAGTATTCTCAGCTTCACACATAACCGTTTTTACGTTTACCAAGACTTAACCATGGCAACGTGTATTAAAACTTCCAGAATATTTAATACCCTTGTTTTAACTCCCAATGTGGAATATTGCTATGGAAACAAAGACATTTATTTAATATAAACATCTTTAATCCATTGTGTACACTGAGAGAATTAATAGCACAACGTATTGAAATGAAGGATTGTTAATGTTTTTTTAAGCTGGATATTTTAAACCAAAAAATTAACAAACAGTCTAGTATTACTGTAAAATGAATTTGTTGTTTAATGGCACAACAGGACAAAAAGAAAATTGGGCTAAGGGGTGTCATTCAATAGTGCATACATGTATATAGTCTAAAGCTATGTTCTACTGCTAACACTGCAATAATAAACAGGATGGAATTGGATAGAAAGCATGTAAACGAACATGGGCTGGGCAGAATATTTAACGTGCTTCTATCACCAGAGGTGTTCAAGCACGCCCACCCCGGGGACAGTCTCCAACATCGTCAGTTACCCTACCCAGTACATGAGAGTTACATGGCTACAGAATCTATTGCTTAACTAAAGATCTGTGACATACAGTAATGACATACCATCAACATTGACCAAACCTAGGTCTACCTTACACCTAGTTATCCATATAGCTGTGCTCGTTCAGTGACCCGCCATCATAAACCTCCTTCTCTTTATTGCTGCTTTTATTGTTGCCCACCCCTTCACAGGTCGAATAAATGGAAATCATTTGTGAAGTGACATTAGAGTGCAACTCGCAAGTTGATATCGAGGAGTTCAGTTCCCATAATTAGCTCGCCACATCCTAGAGAATCGAGACTCTGGTGGGGACCGCCCATTGCCTGCTGTGACCCAGGCACGCGAAACGGAACTCGATTATCGATATCATGTCCAATCTTGTGGATAAAAGTATCTTGCTGTGTATCTGATACCATTAAACACAAATTAGCACAGAGCCCCCACCCCCGTAAAGACCGGTTTCAAGATATGGATTAATGTTTTGTTTTATTTGATTTATAAATCTGATACCATTAAACACAAATTAGACCAGAAAAAACCCTCCCGTAAAGACCGATTTCAAAATATGGATTAATATTTTGAACTGTGTTATTAATTCGTTTTGTTTAATTTCGTTTATAAATCAGAATTTAATGTTTTTGATGTAATTATTTTAGTTTGATTGTACTAACAATAATGCATATAGAACTGTTTTCTTCTTCGTGATATAGATACAGCATAATTATTTGCATTGTTTTCTGCCCCCCCCCCCCCGTTGGTAGCGGCTTCTAGATTTGTCATTGGCTTCTCTCAATAGGAGAGTACTTGAACTGTTTACTGACAGAAACACGTAAGCAATCACATGGCCTGGTTGTTTCTTGTGTTCTTTCTATGATTTCTTTTGTTTATTGACATGCGTGTAGAATAATATTTAATTTTCAGAATCAGTATTATCATACATAATAATGATTTAAAGCATAACAGACATATAAATACGTCAATATTAATAATATAAGATGTTTATTTAGACATAAAACGTTTTGTATTACTATGCATGTATACACGTATACAATGAGACATCTGACACGAATATAAAAGAATGTAAATATAAAATCAAGAAATAAATAACACTAGATGATTTAAAAACAATATTTAATAGATGGCAGCATTATACATGTAGTTGTATCTATTGAAAACTATTTTAAATTCTACTATTCGTGTTTATTCAAATACTAGTATTTTACAATCATATACATTGTACATCTCTGTGCATTGTACTACCAATGCACAAAAATCCCTAAACTAATAGTATTGCTCACATCACGAGTCTTTTAACAAATTACTTTTATTTAAGTATTGAGTTAAGTGAGCTATGTATTGTTTCCACTGTGATGGGGACTCTGGTTATATCAAAGTCTGATAGAAGTAGGTATGCATTTATCAGAATCTGAACCTCAGCTATATAAACAGACACGTTTTGTCCATAAACATTAATTTTTCATTACATCTTCATCATGAATAATATAAACTCCATTTGCCTTTAGGTGTAATGCGTTCGTAAAAGATGATATGCTATTAAGACTACAAACTGTGACACAGAATGTATTCTAAAGTTCAATTAATGAATTGATGCATGCATGATAAACTATTTTTATTTTAATATAAATATTTTACATGCATGTTGTGGATGGTGAATATATCTTAGAAATAAACGTAATAAAAGAAGTAAGCACTTGTGAATGACTATATATAATAAAACGAGAAATTCTTCCTGTCTCAGACGCAGTGGGTGGTTAAAATCACAAACTGTGCCTGTGATAAGCGTCTGCTATAACAGCCTGGCTCTGAATGTAGACGTTAAACAATTTTGACTTGACTTTTGCTTGCCTCTATGAATCTCTTGACTTCTATTCTAGGAAACATTTTGTAGTTTTTGCTATTCCTTCAGGGGAGGGTAGCAATTATATATTTTGCTTTTGTTTGCATTTATTCATTTCGTTCACAAAACTGCCACAAGGAATATTTTCCCATGTTTTTATGTGAACAGTGAGGCTTGAATATCTAAAATTGCATCACATTTCTTTTAAATTGTTTTTTTTTAAATAGAGCTCTTGTCAAATTGTAGTCCCGATTTTTTAAATAGGAGTTTGTCAAGGTTCGTTATTACTTTCATCCAGATACATCCCAAATGAGAAAAATTCATTAGTTTTTATTTAGTTTTTGATTTGATATTTGATTTGATTATTTTAGGTATACAATCAGTAGTATTTAACAAGTGAATGTATGTGTTTGTGTGTATGTGTGAGTATGCGTGTGTGAGTGTGTATGTGTTTTTGTGTGTATGTGTGTGCTTGTATATATGTGTGTATATGTGACTGTATGTGTGTTTATATATCAGAGACTGGTCCCAGTAAGAGCTTATTTGAAAAGTTCTCTGATATAAGTAGGTGTGTGTGTGTGTGTTTTGTGTATATGTGTGTGTGTGTGTGTATGTATGTATGTATGTGTGTTCATGTGTGTGTTTCACTTAACTACTTTAATGAGAAGAAATAAGGAAATATAAAACATTGTCTAATACTACCGGTAGTATCAGATAAATAATTTACTGATTTCCCACTTAACATTGGATACTTGTGTGCTGACTGTGACACCTTGTTCTTTCTTTCATACTAATCAATTTACTTGCATCCTAACCAGAAATTTTATAAAGTTATTCATGAGTGCTAACCCTCAAAGCTTTGTTTATACTTCTTTGGCCTAGTTTATACTAAGTTGGTTTTGAACATAACTGTTTTGTTATATTTTTTAAGTTTAATAATGCTGATTTGCGATGACGTGTTATACAACAAATAATATTTGAATACACATTTAAATACACAATATCTGATATCATGATGTGTACACTCACTTCACCTTTGTAAATATACACCACAGCCAACTCACAGTCCACGTCTCCAAACATGATAACATACAACACTGTAAACTATTCCAAACATGATAACATACAACACTGTAAACTATTCCTTCATCTTTGATAAAAACATCTTCAAAACGTAAACTGATATACCGATAATGAAGAGTTTTAATATCTACTCGGTATACTAAAATATCACGTAAAAACCTCATCAAAATAGCTTTCCACATATTTCTTTGCTTCCCAAATTAAAGCGGTTTCTGTCATCGCTACAATAGGTGGCCTGTAAGTTCTGGATAGTAACTGTAGTCTAAAAGCCGTCCAGTTCACTGTTGGACAATGCCGGGCAACACTATAATTGTGATAAGTAAACCCTGGGCCTTGTACCAAGGGTTTGTCTTTTCTTCTCCGTCTTTGTAATGCCGTCTATTCTCGTTTACTCTCGTGTAGCGCCCCGTGAACGGTAGACGTTCGTTTCTCATTAATGGACTCCGGTTTCAGTAAAGACACTGCATTGATGCGAAGTCACGTACTGGACTTTACAGCTTTATTCATACCAGGCAAATGGGAACTATCAGTGAAAACCGTAATGTCCCATATGCCCAAATTTCAGTCAGCCCAGTCATGGTTTCAGAAGAATCGGCATTGTTTCAGATCTAACACTTCTGTAGGCATAGCGTGACCCAGGGCTAAAAGTTTCTCAAAGGCTTTTCTGCGTTCTATTTCTTCATTTTGAAGGGGTCAGCCTAGCTTGGGGATGAAAGAACGCGGATAAACGATTCGCTAGGCCGCCATATTGGAGGTCTGCCTGAGCAAACAGATGCAGAATACTTTCCTCTCATTGAAAACTCTTCGAATCATTAAAATTTCGTTAGAAAACGTTCTCCGTTAAAGCGTTCTATAAACGCGAGCACGCGCATTGCGTTCGGCGTTGTCTTCTCATAGAAATTTGGCGCGGTTGTGACAACTACAGCATCATGCAGACGAGTTCTTATCAGCTACGTTATTATAAAATTTAAATATCATTTAGCATGTCGTCTTGTCAAACCGGTGTCGTCAGCGTTTCCCAATTTTCCGTCCTTCTTTTAAATGGAAATGAAGGATTTTCTTTCCCGTCTGCCGTGTCGTCTGTCTTGAATAGAAAACGCCTGCAAATCTGTGAGCAGACGACAGCGATTCATGGTTTGAATCGTGGTCTAACGTTTCCCTGTGAGGAGCAAATTAACGGGCTATATTGAGCTCATAATTCACGCCTCATTTGCTCAAAGGAAAAGAATTATTACGAAATGCTTTTATTGACACGTCTGATGGACAAAATGTCTCTGTAGTCGCCAATTTAACATATCATCATATCCGCGCCATTGTGACGTTCATTCACGTCACGTGACGTGGCCTTTGGATTTATATTTTAATCTCCTGTCGACAAAGGAAACATTTGATGTCAAATTATAACAGTGACTTTTTAAGGTTTTCTCAAATTCTGTCTTTTATGACTACATGGGAGGTTTTTATGATCTGGCAACACAAGGAAAGGAGATCGTGGCATCACGACCAATCGCCGTAATTCATATTAAAAACAAATCAGAATTTTGTCGTTTTCTCATAAAGCTTTGACAGTGAAATAAAACAAGTACTGTTTGAAACACGGCTCTTATTGCTCGACAGATTGGTCAATTGACGCGGATCTTTGAAACAAACAAAGAAACGAATGGTCACTAACGGTAACCCGCTGCCATAACAAACGGAGCAGAAAAAGGAATAGGTTCAGCATCGCCTGTTTATTTCCCTTGGTGGTCCGAACCCGGTTCCCCGGAGAGAGAATTTCACAGTCGTTATCCTTTGACTTGTTGTCGTGCGGTTGCTTTTTATAAAGAGTCTCACTTGCGGAGAGATGAATGTGGTAAACATATTAGCAGAAAATTGCCGCTCGTGTCGCAGAGGTATTTAATTTCACTATAAGAGCAGTTAATTTTTTTATGAATGCGGTAAACGTACAATGCGTGGTCCCTTTAACATTGTGACAACTACAGAAACGATTGATGTTATTTTATTATCGTTAAACAAATTTATAAACGTTTAAGCAACGCGTCACCATTGTCCGTGACATCACAGCGGTGTTATTTTATGAAATATTGTGGCTATATTATTTTTATGCTGTATTATCGTTTTCTATCATTATTGTGTTCATTCAACCACAAACTACATTGTAAATACTAAAGGAAACATGATTTATGTAATGGTGTTAAGACATTTTGTTCTGCTCTCCATAATGTGTTTTGAATTATTAAAACCAATTGTCAAACATGATGATACATCTGTGTAACTGGGTTTTCTTTCTTTGGTAAACGCAATACTGATGGAACTTTATAAACACGCATAATAAGGTCAGTCCTTTCTGACCTCTCGTGTTAGTTGTCTTAGTCAAATTGCTATTCGAATAAATCCAGCTCGTAACAAATACAGATACTACAACTGCCATAAAAAGAAACGAGTATTTCAAAGTGTTCAGAGAAGAATGGTATTTTGTACCAATTAATTTGTGTTCTGGTGGCAGTGTCTTTTGTGTAGGCATATCACTTCCTTTGATGTGTTAAAATCCTTACTTCTGTGTATTATGGGTCTTCCTATGCAGACACACCTCTCGTCTAGGTCTTCAGTTCTGTATTGCTCTGCAGATGAAATCAGTGGGTCTTCAATCTAGACTAACATTTCCATAACGTCTTCAGTGCTGATATGTTAAGTTAGATTGTTTATTGGTAACGTCATTGGGACTCCTGATACTGACGAAATGGGACAATACATTTTCAGTACTGACTGTATTCGTTTACTCTGTTGATGACGTCATTGGGACTCCTGATACTGATGAAATGGGACAGTACATTTTCAGTACTGAATGTATTCGTTTACTCTGCTGATGACGTCAATGGGTCTCCGACATAGGTAATCCCAAATATCTCACTGATACTATTATTACGTTGTTGTTCTGGACATTCTAAAAAGTCTTAAAGTTTTCCTTATCAGACTAATTTCAAATCTGTAAGCACATAGCTTGCTGTATTGAAGTCATGACATTTAAAATACTTCTTCATTACTTTTGGTAGCTTCACGTCAACCAGTAGTCAGAGGCGCTTTATTGTATTTCCCAGACGACTATATAGCTGTTCTAAACCGTTTTAATACCGACAGTTTTTATACTTACGTCTACAAAACCAATACCTTTCGCTAATTTTAGTGGAATCATGTCAAACGCCTGTAAACTGTGATTTACTTTATTTCACAGCCAGTTCCATAGCACCAAACTAATTTTACATAGATAGTTTCTATTTCTATGCTGTCATCTTTAGAACCAATACCTTTCCACGTCTTATAGGGGTATCATGTCAATCGACTGTCGTTTGTGATTTACTTTATTTAGCTGACGACTCCAGAGCTGCACCAAACGATTTTTACGCGGATAGTTCCTGAGTCGCAGACGACAGGCCTGATTTAGGAGCTGATCATATTTGCTCACGTTTTCCGCACAGTCTATAATCGATGAGGAGACTTAACGTGGACATTTATTACATATCAGAGGGAATGCCCCGTTCAATATGCGAGCACGAGTTCAGATGGTATCTCAATCAAAGAATACATCGTATCCCCTGCCTTTCAATACTCCCTTGTAATTGTTTACACAAACCATCCTGGGTAAACAAGCTGATATTTATTAGAAAGACCCAGCTTGCTGACCAACAATACTCCAGGCTCCCCTCAACCAATACCAGGCGATGACTCTCATTCAATCTCGGGTCAAGCGGGAAAAACAAAGATGGCAGAGTGACAGTTTTGGCGAATTTAATCACTTTCTAAAGTCCGATTAAGTTGAGAAGACTCACAATTGAACACTGTACGACTGGTCAGTACCTGGTTGCCTCTGACTTATCTAAATAGACAGCTGCTTGATTTGCTTTGCTGTCATTGGGTTCGGCATGATGGTCAACTGACACAGACTACAGCCAAAAGGATTCTGCATACACGACAAAAGGACTTATTACAGGTCTTTCTTCAAGGCAAAGAATAAAACACCTTTTCCTATGATAAGATTGATGCCCGTACACTAGGTTTTCTCGTTCAGTGTTTGCTACTGCCCGAGGTCTTTCACGGACGTGTTTATTTACCAGTGCAAATCGTTAAATATTTATCTTGATCATTCAACCTAATGATTGTTTTATTCATTTCATTTGACGTCCCAGAAGCGTTTAGTTTAGTCCCAATAACCTTTGGACGATTTGGGTTATGAATCAAGCTCAGTTAGACAGGTACACGACATCGTGTTGGTTGAGTTCTTGTAGACATCAGTTTACAAAATGGTCCATTGCAAACGAGCAAACTGATTAGCATTTAGGTTTGAATATAGCTCATTCCAACACAAACACCAACAGCTATAAATATTAGTAAGAAAATCCATGTCAGCTCGTTTTCTTTTAGAGTAATTTGATTGATTGATTGATTCATTATTTATTATTGTTCTATTTGAATCAATAATTCATCCATTATTATTACATTCAATTATTCATTCATTATTTATTCATTCATTTAATTATTAATTCATTCATTCAATTATTCATTCATTATTAATTAATTCATTTAATTATTCATTCATTCAATTATTCATTCATTCTATTAATTATTCATTTTTCTCAATTATTCATTCGTTCAAACCTGTATCAAGCAGTTTAATAATATAAACAAAAAAGATATCTAAAAACAGGGGGTTGCTTAATAAAAGTGGTTGCTTAATAAAAGTGGTCGTTTATACAGATTCACTGCATTACGTGTTTTTATTCACGAATCAAACTAATATTTCCTGTAGAATGAGTTTCACGTTAAGGAAAACATTAAAAATTATATAAGCCCTTGTTAACCCTTTATATTGCGCACAATACTGAGAATTAAATATTTATTGCGTAACGGGGGAACAAACAAGGATACGTGTTAACTCTGAAAGCGTTCATGTTAAGTTTCAATGTACTTTGTCGAGCTGATTTCTCAACCACACGTGTTTTAATTCAGACATTTCAATATCCCATATAGGATGACATCAGTGGCGGAAACGCTCCTTCTCAGTGTGTATGGTTGTGAAGCAGTTGAATAATTTATACAAATGACTGACATGGAACATGGATGAAGAATCGAATGCGTTTAGTGTGTGGTTGATTGGAACGGACAATACTGACTCGCGGTTCCAAAGCAAATTGAGTTATCGGATGTTTTGCTCGAAGATTACAATTAATACCCGCATGCGCGCTCTTCTCAAATGAATTGTATTTATTGTAAAACATATTAAGCGTTGTAATGTTGTATTAATTAACTCTACTTCGTGCCTGTCTGCGACGTAACACACATATTTAATTTCATGTAGCCTACTTGCGTCGCTTTAAAAGCGATTAGCGACGAACTACTTTACGATTGTAAAGTAAATTGAATTGCATTGTTTGAGAGCGGGATGTAGCTCAGTCAGCAGAGTGTTCGCATGTGAAGCGGTCGTTTATTGCATCGATCCTTCTCGGTGGACCTATTTACAGTTTGGGTTATTTTCCATTTCAACTAGTGGCCTACAACTTGTTCATCAAAGGCCGTGGTATGTGCTGTTCTGTCTGGAAAAGTGGATATAAAAGAGCAGCGGGTTTCCTCTAAAATGTCTCCGAATGACCATTTGTATGACGTCAAATAACCGATGATGAGATAAAAATCAATGTTCTCTAGTGGCGTCGTTAAATAAAACAAACTTTACTTTATTAATTAACTCTGCTTCGTCCCTGTCTGCAGCGTAACACAAATATTTAATTTCATGTAGCCTACTTGCGTCGTTTTAAAAGCGATTAACGACGAACTACTTCACCGTTGTAAATAAATTGAATTGCATTGTAGGCGTTTTCATTTATATAAGTGTTTGTAAGACTCTATATGAGTTTTCATTTATAAAAGTGTTTGTAAGACTCTATAAACAATAACATAATTGAGAATAAATATATTTATACAGTGTGATTTTTAATGAAAGAAATGGATGTGATATTGCACTCAATTTACTAACTCTGCACATTATTTACATATATTTATACACTGTGATTTTTAATGAAAGAAATGGATGTGATATTGCACTCAATTTACTAACTCTGCACATTATTTACATTGCGGGGTCTTCTTTTATTATTGGAAGGTGGGGGCGGGGGGGGGGTTACTAATGATAAAATAAAAACCTTTAATAAACTGAAATGTAAGTTACCTCCCGCCTTGGATTCAATCTCAGACTCTGGGACAAGTTCCTTAAGGACTGAGCTTGTACCCATGTGGGCGTGCATGAACATTCAGTGGATAAATGCACGTGTAAAATGAACGGAATATAAGCTCCTGTATAAAACTATGGGACCAATGAGTATGCGATGTTGAATACTAAGCATGTTATTTAGTTTCAGACATATTGTACAATCATGATGAATGACCATCATGATAACTAGTGCTATATGGTGCGGATGTAGCTCAATCGGTAGCGTGCCCGCCTTTGAAGCTGTCGGTCGTCGGATCGATCCTTCTCAGTGGACCCACCTGCTCTTTGGGATATTTTCCGTTCCAAACAGTGCTCCACGACTGGTTCATCAAAGGCTGTGGTATGTGCTGTCATGTCTGTGGGAAAATGCATATATAATATCCCTTACTGCTTATCGGAAGGAGTAGCCTATGTGGCGCAGTGATTTCCTCTAAAAGAAATGTGTCAAAATGACTATATGAATGATACAAATTAATGTGCTCCAGTGTTTTCATTAAATAAAAAAAATTACTTTACTTTTGCTTGACCGATGGACTAGCAAATATAAAAAGAAATATTTTAGTTTATATTTCAAATTGATATTTTTTCTAGTGCTATGTCCTGGCTTTGTTGGGGTAAGGGGTTAATATGAAGTGTGGGACATTTTAGGTGTTTCCATTAAAAAGTTCAAATATGGGAACAAACGAACAAAGCCAAATATTATATCCAAGTGGAAAATAGATAAATAACGAACTAAAATGTAATATTTTTTCCTTTAAAAAACAACAATAATTATATGCTTTTTCCTACAAACATATCAGCATATGCTATATATTTTGATATACCAGTTGTAGAGAATCAAATGAAATAGGTAAAAAATATGGGCTCATGAGAGTAATCGTACATTTTTTTAATTAAAGACTTTTTACCAATGACTTATGCAGGTACATGTATAACAAATATATAATAATATAGCAAAATCTATTAAATAATAACAATTAAACGGGGAATGACCATGTACAGAACGACAGACACACAATAATAGTTGAATGACGCTAGCTAAATTAATATCAATTTAACGAGTTTTATCCTAATGGCACACCTACGGCGATGTCTTATTTAGAAACTGTAATTAACTAAAAACAAATAGATATTCCTGCTAACGTTATCCAAGTATAAGTCATATTTTTTTTAATAAAACAAATAATAAAATCTTGTAGAGCGTATGGCGTAATCTTAGTAAAAAATATTAATAAAAAAATGTGGTGGAGTGGTATGACTTAATCCACATAATTATAAACCACAAATTAAATGTATATATTGTATATATAACGGATTGGTATGACTCAATCCAAGTATAAGTCACATATTTAAACAAATAAAATAAATAATAAAATCAGGCGAAGATATAATAACTATTATTATGACTCAATACAATTATAAGCCATAGATTTTTAAAATAAAATCTGGCCTAGTGGTATGACTCAATTCAAGTATAAGCTACAAATTATTAAAATAAAACAAAAAATAAATTTTGCGGAGTGATATGACTTTTCCAGATGAGGCAACCTTGGTATGCACGTGCATGTCTTGTGTTCCTCCGCTCCAACGTCCTTTTAGACCACACGACCTTCAAGGTACAAACTAAGTTTGTTCATAGTGTGATAACCATGACAACGGCGCTCGCGGTAAATAACCGGCGACCTCTCATTGTAGGGGATCGTGTCGCGTTACTATGGAACACAAAATTGAGCTTGTCACAAGTTTCGATTATTTTTATATTCTTGCTGAATTACAACATATTGGTGCGTTTTTCTCTTTGTGGACTTCGCTTATTTGATGGCGTAAATGTTCATATTCACCAACTGTTTCAAAACGAACAGCTTGTACATACAAAACGATTAATAAACTCAACAGATGGTGAAAAAGTGAATTGTATGTCTTAGTCCTATATATATTCATATACATAAATATGGCTTTATAATAATTATAATCGGTTTACGTAAAAATATTAAATTTGTGTTTATTTTGTACTATAATTATTTGTAAAACAAGGGCGAATATTTGTTTATCTGACGAGCATAATCAAGGAATAGATTAATTAGGCAATAATGTTGTAAAACAAATCGTATGTTCTAAACATAAATATTATATTTATGTAATCATGCGGTTATGTGTAAATAGTAAAGAGAAAATGCTTTGTTTTCAGTTGATAAATTAAAAAGTATACGTGTTTTATAGTTTTCTTCACTTACAAATTAATAAACAATATATATATTATTAAATATAATTATATCCTATTGTGTGGTACAAAAATATAATAAGCTACTCCCATTTTTCGACTTTTATTTTGATGTTCAATATTAATGTGGTATGTATAATATCTGAACTGTTTCGTTCTAAAAATAACCAATTTCTATATTTTGTATTTCATTGCTAATATTAACTGTTTGAAGGCTTTATAAGTGTTGTATCTATCTCTCATTCATTTTAAGTACAGTAATAAATTGAAATGTTAATCATCTTAAAATTATATTTTACACATGTATGCTCTTGGCTCTGTTTTTCTTTTTCAACGTTTTGTGTGTGTATTTTCGATAATCTTTAGGTAAATATTTTAAAAATAAATACATGTACATATTAAAATAATTATGTAGTAGATTTAAGCTATTTTGATTGAAAATAAAATTATGTACATGTGTATTCATTAAAATATTTTAAGCCGCTTTTAGGAATTTTTTAATTAATAATTATATCGGAAGTAGGTCCCATTTAAAAACTCCACATGTATTAATATCTGTTTCAAAGGAAACTGCAGTATTCATTATATTGAGAATATTTATAAATTAAAAAATAATGTAATTACCCGAATTGAGGAGAAATGCATATGTACATTATTAATGAATTAAATTGATATAATTATGCAATGTGTTAACTCTTACAAAACGCTTATTCGCGAAATTCCCTGGAGGTATGCTTGCTTTGTACTAAATGAGCATTGTCGTAGCTCAATCGGTAACCTGTCCGCCTGTCAATCGGTCGGTCACCGGATGGATCCTTCCCAATGGACCCCTTTGCAATTTGGGCTGTTTTCCTTCCAATCGGTGGTTTACAATTGGTTCATCAAAGGTCGAGGCATAATGCTGTCCTTTGTGGAAAAGTGAATATAAAAGACCCCTTGCTGCTTATCGGAAAGAGTAGCCTATGGCTGCAACGGGTATCCTTTTAAGAAAGTTATCGAAATGACCATATGTTTGATGTCCAATAGCCAATGATGATATAAAAATCAATGTGCTCTAGTGGCGTCGTTAAATAAAACAAACTTTACTTTTTACTTTTTCTTTGTACTGTGTGTTATACAAAATTATTTTTGATTAATTACTAATTGCTCTGGCTATGACACTACATTAAAACACGCATTAGATAAACATATTAGTTGCATGTATTTGCATTGTTATTAACAGTTAGGTATGCTTAGATTTTATCTGATTAAAACTTGCATCGATTGAGACACTGAACTTCTGAAGCAATCATTGTGGTTATCTGTTGTGTTGATGTCTATGGCTTGAGTAAACATTAGATGTTTTGTGTTTTCGTCTTGCTTAAATTATTGATAACGACAGATGCAATATTAAAAGAAAAACATTCGACAACGATATATTGTATTAATAAGACACCAGATTTGTAACTTAACGCATCATGTTACAAGTAAAAATAGAAAGTGTTTTAACGACGCCACTAAAGCACAATGATTTTTAAAATATCATCTTGTAATTTTGACACATTTTTTAAAGGAAACCCACTTCTACTCTTTCCTATAGAACAGAAAATAGCCCAAATAGCAGATTGGTCCACTGAGAAGGGTCGATCCAATGACCAACCACTTCACACAGGTTGACACGTTACCGATTGAGCTACGTCACGCTCACTATGTCACAAGTAGACTTAAACAAAATTGACGTTAATATGATGGGTTTTTAATTAAATACTATTACACTGATTTTTCTATTGTATAGCAATGACGAAGAACACATTACATTTTACATCTCACAAAAACATGTTTGTTTATTTTTTATTATATTATTGTTGTTGTTATTGGTTATGATTTTGTACTTTAAAGAAAATTCATTAGATGTAAAACTGTTTATAAACAAATGTAAACTGTTAGTCCACTAAATATTATTACATTAATAAAGTGCAAGCATTTATTGTTTACGCCCCGGGGCACACGAGTACGTTAATTGAACGTGAATTTGCTGTTAAACAAACAGTAATTGCTAGACCACTATATTGCATTGATAAACTAGAAGCATTTACAGTTCACGCATCATGTCACACAAGTACGTGAATTTCGTTTTAATTAAAATGTGGCACAATTTCCGTTGCCAGGGAAAAGTGTCCGAGCTGGCTCAGCCTCCAGGATCTTGCTATGTGTCACCTGTCGTTTCTAATCGATACGTATTGATTGGAAAATAAACAAGTTTGCTTCGTCCGGTTTGTAAAGCTGAACTTCTCATTATTTAATTCAGAATCTGGTATATTTTCAAACACAGGATATTGTGGGTGGGTGTAGAGTGGGGTAGGGATTAATAAATGAATGAATATTGTAAATAAATATTGTACATTAAAAACAGCATATAAGTTGAATATTTTATATTATGAAAATGTATACATCCACACACACACATACATACATACATACACATACATATTCACACACATACATACAAACACATACACACATAATATATACACACATACATACACATACACTACACATACACACACTCACACACACACATACAAACATACACACATACAAACATATACATACACATATATACATTGTATTGTATATACACATACACACAAATACACACATATGCACACATACACACACATGCACACATATACACGCATACACACAAATACACACATATGCACACATATACACACATGCACACATATACACGCATACACACATGCACACATATACACACATGCACACATATACACGCATACACACATATACACGCATACACGCATATACACACATGCACACATATACACACATGCACACATATACACGCATACGCACATGCACACAAATACACACATGCACACATGCACACATGCACACATGCACACATGCACACATATACACACATGCACACATATGCACACATACACACATACACACATATACACACATGCACACATATACACACAAATACACACGCATGCACACATATACACACAAATATACACATATGCACAAATATACACATATACACACATATAGATACACGCATACACACATACACACACATGTTATTTATTTATATTGTACTAGAATGTATTTGTTTTATAACTCTAAGACGTTTTTGACAAAGAGAGTATCCTCCCCTGGTCCATTTCTTTAAACAAAAATACAAACAGGCATCACCATGATTTGTAAGAAATAATACACCTGTATGAATAAAATACTGATTTGTAAATATACAGAACTTCACATACGTTTTTTTCGCTCCTATTTATTGCACGAGTTTATTGTGCGCAAGAATATATAT
>JAUTWP010213655.1:0-15687 GCA_033042655.1 Cyathermia naticoides | reverse complement strand
TTTAGCAATAACAGCTGAAGTAATATTTAATAGATGTTATTAGATTGGTGTCCGTGACAGACAATGTTTAGGACACGTGCCTAGATTATCATATTTCCCAAGTGTTAGTTTGTAAAGATTGATTGGAGTGTTTATTTAGTTAGGCAATTTTATGGTAATAAACAGAATAACATTTCAATGTCGACAGAGTATTTTCATTGTTCCTTGACATCATAAAAACCCATTCTAATGTGACATCATTTCATTCATGAATGTTTACTACAAATTACTATGTCTTCTTATGACAGAAAATCAAAAAGATAAGTACTCTTATGAAGGCCAATTGTATGCTAGGAGATATATTTTGTTATGACATACGTGGGAAATCATACAATAAATATTACCCTTGTTATGTTGTACTTTCCCATAGTTCAGATTTTAGTTTCAATGTCATTCTATTTTTATTTTTATTTGGGGGATATTCACATTTATTTATTCGTATATATCATATAATATCTCCCACCATCCACCCCCCTACCCACAATGTTGATATACCCCAAACATTGAGAGAACCCCTTAGAATTATCTCAATGTTTGGGTGTTAATAATATGACATGCCCAAGTGAACATCTGTTATTTATTTCTCTTCTAGGTTAATCAACAGTTTTGCCAAAGTATTAACAACATCAAGAGCAAAGTGAGTTTAATTTTATCTAAATAATTTTTGTTACATGTATTGTTAAATTTAAAGGTATTTTTCTCGACTTCATTTTCTGAGTTTAAGCCAATAATCATCTCATAGATAATTTTCAGAAATTAAATACAAACCATAGACATGACAGCACATACCACTATTTGATAAAATAGCCCAAAAGCAAATGGGTCCACTGAGAAAGAGATTATTGTGTGTATTTAGAAATAAATACTTGGCTGTTTAGTGTGATCAACCTAACAATATTCAATAGTGCTACTTTGAAAACAGTTTTATTTATTTTAGAACTAACATCGAAGATATTTTAGATCTTGATGCATATGGAGGACATAAGAGGTAAGAATATATGAATGTCTTTGGGAAACATTATTTTTATTTGAGTTCATTATTTATTAATAAATTTGTCAACAGGATACAGATGATCCACACAAAGAAAATGTGACATGAAAAATTGTCAAATTTTAAAAACAAATGTCCAATTATATATTTTACACACCTACAAGCCAGCTATGCAAGACTCACACATTTCTTCATTAAAAATAACTAAATTTAATCATTTATCTTTTTGTTACATTATCTGATATTTCAACAGCTGTCTTCCTCTATATAATATATTGAATAATAATTATGAATATTACGTCTACAGAGGATTTATGAGGTTTCGTTTCCCTGTGGAATGCAGTGGGATGTTGTTGAAACATTGGAGAGTGTAATTAGTGTAAATAGAATTGTATTCCTTGTGTTGAAAATCTCTATATTATGGATACTGGATTAATTTATTTTCATATAAAAAACATTTACAGATAAGTTATTAATTAATTACACTTTTGGTTTACCTTGCATCTGAACAGAAATACAACAAAATAATTACATTATAACCCATTACTATCATCCCAAACTCTTTCTAGTTTTATGGTGAACTTATTGCTTATTGCTAACACAGAAGTATTGGTTTAAAATCAGTTTGCTAAATTTCTCATTCATCGCACCAAACAATTTTTATGATAAAACACAGTCTCTGTCTAAAACCACTTAAGTCTGTGCAGAAAGGCTGGGCCACTTCTTTGAGTTTCCAATCTAGCCAAAGAGATGCTCTCCTGGTAGGTGCAGTAACCTGACTACAAATAGGTCGACCTGGTGGGATGTCTCCTGTATTCACTACTTTGTGAACTTTACCTAGGATGTAAAACGTGGCTGGTTGTTTGACTGGCCAATGGGTGATGGCTGTCTGTTGTTCTTCTGGGATATTCAGGGAATATACGAACTGAGATAGGTTGTCATGAATGGCAATCAATTTTGAAACATGTTAGAATGATGATCATGAGAAAAGACCAAAATAACATGTTGAGTGTTTTCTAAACATGTACCAAACTTTCTAAAACTCTGATCCCATTTAAACCAGACGTATTCCACAATACCGTGATGGTCTGGTTTTGCCAGTTTCTGCTTAATGTAACAATGACTTGTATTTACTGCTACACTAGATAAAATTGTATTCCTATTGTAGCCTAGACTATTTTCCGTTCCAACCAGTGCTTCAAAACTAGTTCATCAATGGCTATGGTATGTGCTGTTCTGTCTGTGGAAAAGTGCATATAAAAGATCCCTTGCTGCTTATCAAAAAAAGTGTAGCCTATATGGCGGTAGTGGGTTTCCTCTAAAAGATGTGTAAAAATTACCATATGAATGATGTCCAATAACCTATGATAAGATAAAAATCAATGTGCTCCAGTGATGTTGTTAAACAAAACAAACTTTACTTTTATTTCCTATTGCAGCCTAGAAGACACATTTAGGAATCGAGGCTTTAATGAGAACCACAAACACCGTATTGACAAGGTGAGGTGGAATATCAGACAGTACAGTGATCAAAACACTCAGATGTCACAGAGTAAAAAGTGTTAAAAACATACTAACATTGTGAACATTATGCAAGATACAGTCAAACTTGGTCACTCAAATTTTAATTACTAAAAAAAATTGTTCACACAAACTGAAGAGCCAGTCCCGATCAGATTCTTTTACAAATTAGTATTAAAGACCTTCGATCATTTGAAATTCAAAAACTGATATCTCAGTCATTTTGCAGTGCCAGTCAACTGATTCAATAGGAATTGAACTTTGAAAACTTGAATCCTAGATTTACCATGGTAATTACAGAACAATGCATTGTTGGTTTAGTGTGATTTATTATTTCTAGTCTGTTATGTCTGTGACTGTGGAACTGCCTGGTGATATGTCGCAGTCTACTCTCGACACATTCATTCAGAATCTCCTCTGGGAACATCAAGTAAAAACATCAGACGGTGAAGTCACTGAAGTGCTCAGACTTAAGGTATATTCAGCCTGTTAATTTGTTATGTATTTAACCAATATGTATACCACAATTTATTAGTTAGTTTGCTAAATTAATGCAGTGCACTTGGTCTAATCTAAGAAAACTTGTATAAATCAATACGGACATATTTAAACTTATATGACTTGTGTCAACAAAGTGATTTAATATGAAATTTAATTTAAACTGACATTTTGGTATATTTATGTGGCAAGAAAATAAATGTAACTGTTTATTTTGAAAATATTAGTTATTAGTTAAACATTATTTAGATGTCTTCAAATGCAATTACATAGAATCAGTCTTACACAAGAGTAACAAAACTTCTCTTCACCACCTTTATATGTTTGTGTATTTATTTTTAACAATAGTTCTGATACTTAAAAACGACAATATCTGAATGAATACATTTACATGTACTGTACAGCCTTTTCTTGTGGAATTAAAGATAATATATGTACAACGATTCAGTGTATTATAAAGTTTATATTTATTATCAATTATTCTTTTTATGAATATTCTTCTTGATGTTGTGATTGTAAAACATTTATTATTTTTCTTATTGTAGGGATTGATATCAATCTCTGGTGATTGTAAAACATTTATTATTTGTCTTATTGTAGGGATTGATATCAATCTCTGGTAATCCCAACCAACTGATTGTGCAGGCAGTTCATGAGCTGTACGACTCTCGCTTTACAATTCCATGGGAAGAAAACAACAGATACAACACAATGGTGTTTATAGGTCAGTAAATTGAATGAGACTTTACAAGGTGGATATAGCTCTGTGGTAGGTATGTGATGTCATCAACAACTACAATCAGTAATAATCTTCTGTGTTCATGTTTCATAGTCCCATTCTGAATTGAAATCATCATATATTGTTATTTTCTTAGTAGAAAATGTTTTTGCCTGTGGAAAAAACTTGTCAACATCCACGCAAAACATAATAAAACGACAAGCAAAAGTCCTCTATCTGCCACTGCATTGTTGACACTCAACAGCTATTGATTTCAACCAGTACACCACAACTGGTTTATCAAAGGCTGTAGTATGTACCTTCTTGTCTATGGGAAAGTGCATATAAAAGATACCTTGCTGCTTATTGAAAAGAGTAGCTTATGTGACGAGTTTTCTCTAAAAGAAAATTTGTCCAAATTACTACATGAATGAGGTCCAATAGCCGATAAGATACAAATCTATGTGCTCCAGTGACGTTGTTAAATAAAACAAACTTTACTTTTGATTAAATTATGTCAGCCTTCTGTTCTTTTGTTTGTATCATTTTGTGTGCACCCTCATGAACACAGACAAAATAATAGACAGAGTTATCATGAAGAAATATGGTAACATAGTTAAGACTTTGTAGTAGTGAAATATAATTGTATTATTTTCATTTCAGGTCGGAATTTGGATAAATCTGTATTAGAAGAGCATCTTTCAAAATGTGTCGTATCAGACAGGTGACAAACCGATTGGCTACAACAGCATCTTGGTATCTAAATGTTTGGACGGTGGCCAGACTGAAGCATGCTGGGAGAGAACAAAGTGTTCCTGGCATTTTCACCATCAGTGCGCTGTGATGATTGAATATTTTGTGAAAGCTCATCATAAAAAGCAACCTTGATTCGAAGGACACTTCATTCTAAAACATCCACATAGTTGCCCTAGTCAAGGTGAACTTTTGTATCAGGATATTTCAATTCTTTGACATATTATTTGAAATGTTTATTTCTAAAACATAAATCCATTTGAGTAAATCTACGAAAAAGTATTTTTGTACTAAAATTAATGTAATGATATATATTGTACTTTGGAATAATAGTTTTAATAGATTGTATTAAATGTGTGTATCAACTTTTTACAAACCATATTCTCCTATTATTGCCTTGTTGTTCATCCATTAGTACACTTTCACTGATAACTCAAAATCATATTGACTTGAATCCTGTTTTGTAAATGAACTCTTTATTTATTCCATGTAACAGGGAAATTATTTTTCACATACAAATGTACTGCATTACTGATGCCAGTCATTTGACAAAGACCAAATAAAGTGAACTAAAACAAACAAGAAAAAGACAAATCGTTTATTTTCATATATCACTGTTTGCACCGTATTATTATTAAAATGCTGAGAAAAATATATATACTGTATTTAACATATTTACACCTCACTGTTTATGACACAAATATTAAAATAACAAGTGATTGACCAATAATTGGTGAATAAAAGAACAACTGTGAAACCGGAAGCTCAAGGCACAGTTAAAATACCCAATGCATCATTGTTATTACCTCAACAGTATACAACATGAAAATTGTACACAATGGGACAGAAATAAACCAGCATTCATGAGACACACACAAAGCAACTGGACAGAAGAATTATTGCCTATGCAGTTTGGATAAGAAAGCTCATTTTATGACCTATGTGAGAACTCGTTATGCTCCAAGAGAACATTTAGTTTTTTTACAATTCAGATAAATTATCTCCCTTGGAACAGGTTTTGTTTTCCTTCTATCTGATTATAATTATTGTTATATCTTCCTTTTTTTCTTATACAGATACCAAACAAAGAATATAGTTCACCTTTAAATGCCCAAAAAAAAATTCAGGATTCCCACACTCATCGGATAAACATTTTTCAAGGAAACAATTCAAATTTTCCATCACAAGAATGCAGATCACATGCCGGGGACTATCTCTAGAAGTATCCAACTTATACTTTTGATGTTGATAACAGTTTAAATTATTTTCCACAAGTTTTTCCAGTTTTTTCTCCATTTTCTTGATTTTTAACTTTTCCAGGTGTGGGAATCCTGTAACTGAAACACAACCAATGATGTTCTAAATATAAACGGTTAACAATTAACTAAAACTGGTGTAGCATATAGACCCTCTACAAGGATAACACTACAAAGTGTAATATATAATTCAGATCAAAACTATAACGTGATATGTACATATAGTGTAACAAAGAAAATATTTTACATGTTAGAATTCATTTGCTGAAGTATTCAGAGAATGTTATGTACAGGTTTGCAGATCTCATAGTTAACACACTGGTATCATTCATCTTATGCACAAACTTAAAATCAAACTGAATGTTCACATCTCTGTGGATAACATTAAACAGACACACTTGACATTAAAAAAAGTTGCTCACAACAAAACTGTTCATTATATTTCTCAAGAGGCATGAAATATGAATAAGTTCATTTGAAATTCAAAAACTGATATACTAGTATCTCAGTCATTTTGCAGTGCCAGTCAACTGATTCAATAGGAATTGAACTTTGAAAACTTGAATCCTAGATTTACCATGGTAATTACAGAACAATGCATTGTTGGTTTAGTGTGATTTATTATTTCTAGTCTGTTATGTCTGTGACTGTGGAACTGCCTGGTGATATGTCGCAGTCTACTCTCGACACATTCATTCAGAATCTCCTCTGGGAACATCAAGTAAAAACATCAGACGGTGAAGTCACTGAAGTGCTCAGACTTAAGGTATATTCAGCCTGTTAATTTGTTATGTATTTATCCAATATGTATACCACAATTTATTAGTTAGTTTGGGAAATTAATGCAATGCACTTGGTCTAATCTAAGAAAACTTGTATTAATCAATACGGACATATTTAAACTTATATGACTTGTGTCAACAAAGTGATTTAACAATTATTTATGTACCTAAAAGCTAAGTGATGTATAAAGGTTTAATCAGAATGAATACAAATCAACGAAGTATATAGTGTTAACATTGTATTTAACTCAACAGAATGTTATAGTAATAAAAAAAAATAACAATTATAATTTTTAATGGGTAAAAACAATGTTATTTTAAGTTTCATTAAATGTGAAATATGAACCTAAACATACCAATCTAAATATTGAAATCTTTAATTCAATCTAAACATAATTTTAATATTACTGGGATATTATTGTATAACAACGTGAAGTTACCGACATATCACCTTATTACAAAGCTGTCTTTTGGTTCTGTTCATACAAAGAACAACAAAATGAAATATTTAGTTTTTAGATGATCCAAGTTCCAACAATTTTGGAAAATACTAAATTTCATTCTACCAGTAATTTTTTGTTCAAAGTGGAATGTTGTCTGTGATAAAATAAGAAAGAAAAAGTTAGCTTTAAAAATCAAATGACACAAAACTATAATTGCCTAATGAAGTAGAACATTATGAGACATATGCTGCAATGTTTTAAGTACTTCCAAGAGAAAATAAGAAATAATTCCAGTTTCTATCACACACACACTTCAAATAAGTCATCAAATCTATTTTCTGGTGAAAATCGTAATTTAAAAAACAATAAAATAATAATTTAGAAACCAATTTGTAAATTTACAAACAGCATTTAGCTGTTAGATTTTAGAGAAAATAAAATAACTCAAATACACAAACCTTGATATCCACTCGGGCACACTAAAATTGGTCTTAAATAGACAAACATTAAGGTCCCATGTGGATTAGGTTCAAACATACACACTCCATAAATATACATAACATACAATACATATTTCAATTTTACAAGATAACTGTTATTAACATATTAAAATAGTTACAGAAATCATAAGCCAAGAGGGTGGTGGGCAGTATTTATTTTAAAGTATGTGTGGTTGGGGTAATTCTATGAATATTAAAATAGTTACAGAAATCATGAGCCAAGAGGGTGGTGGGCAGTATTTATTTTAAAGTATGTGGTCGGGATAATCCTATGAATTTACCACGGCATTAACATGTAGTAAAATTTTGTGGTAAAAGACTGAACATTGTTCCAATTTTCTGCATGTAACTGCTTCTAGAACAATTGTAAAATACTAAACTAGTGCTCCAGCTAACCACAATACCTATTTGTGAAAACCTTTTGTTTGAAATTCACACTTGATGTGTTTATTAGAAAAACTGGTGAACACCCCACAGTAAACACTTGGTTTTTAACAGCAATACACACGTAGATTTATTAAATAGGAAATATATATATAAAATATTGGTGTGGCGAATGCTGAGTGTGTCCATACAACCTAATTAATCAAGATACCCTGCTCTTAGTACTGAGCAAACCAAAGCACATAATTATGTATAAATAAAAATAAATTACATCACTTGAGCATTTGAGCCGACACTCATTCTATATTAATGTGCCCATTACCAAATCTCCTTACAGTATTATATATATCAAGCAAAATAGAGCATCAGAAAACCCTTTTAGAAACATGGTAACCTGTCTATAATTGCCATGTTTACTATTAAATCCCTTCATTATTCATTTGTCACATCCATTGTTTAGTGTCATGGAAAACCTCATTCTACTTCCTCATGAACACATCCGAAACGAAATAAGTTCTGATGAGTCTGCAACTAGAAAACACTTAGTGCAGGATTAATTTCAACTCAGTGATGTGGTCATGTCTAAAAGACCGAAAATTTACAACCATATTGGTGCACGAAAATTTAGGTGGGATTTCATAGAAAATGAAACCAGGAAGTCAATAATGAAGTACCATGTCGGCATATTAATACAAAACATTTCTACAACAATTTAGGCAAGATACTTGTAAAATTTAATATGTACACAAAACATCTTTAATTATGTAATAAAGCAACTGAAATCTTTTATGCAACTGAAAATCTTGATATTGATGGCCGGAATTAATAATGGGTTAATATGCAAGTGTCATCATCTATTACAAATTTTCTCAACTTTTGGCTACTATAGTGGAAAGTAAACGATTAATTAAAAATACAATTTGTCACTTATTTATGCATTATTCTATACAAGAGACAAACACATTCTTTATGAAAGACAATTCCTCTATGATAAACCTATTCCAAAAAAACTAATATAGGAAGGCACTTGGATAAAATGATAAAATTTGGATTATGAAGGATGGCAACAAAATATCTTAATGCAAAGCATAGAGTTGACTAGGTATTTTTAAAACTAGAAGCCCATATTGTGTAATAAGAATAAAATAAGCATTTCAAGACTACTACATTCCACATGAGTTATATAACATATCCCAGTACAATTTACATAGTAAACTTTAAGTGTAACCTAAAACAGTGATATTAAAAAACATGTTGTTATTGATATATACATTGTCATGTAATTGTTGATGAACAAGCAAATTCTATGAATTCTGTAAATACTACCAAAATTTAAATAATTATGTGATCTAAATGTTAAAAGGGAAACTAATGGAGGATGGATGGAAGAATAAACACGCCCAATTTGATGTTCTTCATTTTTAAACAAAAAGGCAAGGAACATTTTATGGGATATACAATTTTTTGAAAGTGCCTTCCTATGCTTTCCCAAAAATAATTTACTTCTGGAATAAATTTGATTATAACTAACATACATGAAAACAACAATTTCCATGAAAGACTAAGGGATCAGCAGAAGTTACACTTCACAGTAGTAACACAGTCCCAAGCATTTGCTGGAATAAATGGACGATAACACCCAAAAATCGAAAAACTTAAAATGGTTAACGTGAGTAATTTTTTTCTACAGAATTAACTTTATATTTGTTAAAAAATTACATGGCTACATTCAAACCGTAGACTGTTGAATTATAAACTCCTCTCAATCATTCTAGCTTTCTGGTTGTTATTTTTATTTGACCCCCAAAAAATGTAACAAGCCAATCAAATTACAGATCATGCTTACTATCAGTTTATAAAAACCTATGTGATGTTTAAGTTTTGACAGCACTACCTATACAATTTATAAAGCACTTAGGAGGTGGCAGTTATAATTTTATAATATGATGTTACTAAAATAGAATAGTATTTAAACCACCAATTAAACAAATTTCTGATATAAATAAAACTGCCATTATCATCACTTTATAACTTTGGTAGTGGTAGCATACTCAAAAGTAACTTTCAAATGGTCTTAAATTGTAACAATAGATTTTAGAGATTAGTATTGATAAATGCATAGATACTGTTGATCACAGAGATCACTGGTTGCAGGATAACATGCATGAGAATACACACAGACTGGTGAGATCTCTGATGGAACTAGAATAACATTGCATTCCAATCAGATGATAAATAACCTTTATAATTTAAATTCATACTAAACAAAATATACAAAACAAAATAAATACATTTACCATTAATAGTTATTATCCTCACCTTACACACTTTTAAGCTGGTATTAATTAAATACTGGGTAAATATTTTTGCAAAATAAATTTAAATTAAAAAAACCATTACCAGTAAGCAGGATCACCAAAGTAACCTAATTGACATACATGTATACAGTTTTAACAAATGCATTGTACATCATCATCAATTCAAAATGTAGTAAGGGTAAAGCTTCTGGTTAAAGACCTAGCACTTGTTTTGTTTGTTCAAAATTAGGATATCATTGGTGTAAATAGGCATGCTGGTTATGTACTTAAACTAGTTAATTTAAAATCAACAATGAGATAAGAAACTTCCTAACACTAAAATGTTCTTTGCTTCAGGACATTTAACTTAGTACAATAAAAGTCTATAACTAGTGTAAGTAATGATACTAGTTTAAAACACTAAATAAAAAACATATTCTTTTTTCTTTTTTTTAATCATTTTAAGTTTTATGACCTGTTCACAAATTAACCTTCACTAAAACAATTTTTTTATATTTGCAACAATTTTTTTTATATTTGCAACAATTCTACTTACTACTTTTATGAACTGCTTTGTTTTATTTAACAAAAATAAAATTAAAATAAAAGTAATTTCATTAAGCACAACAAAATCTCATGCATCCTCATATGATTTTGAAAGACTTCCAGTAATTGCAGCCAAGTTAGTTGAACGTGTTCTACTGGTTGCATGGATGACATCAGTCCTGAGATCACGAGTTATACAATGGTTTCTCAAGTATTCACATCTTAATGTTAAATCATAATTCAAAACATCACTGAACCAGTTTCTTCACAGTTGCTCGCTTGCGGCCGGATGATCGAGGCAGAGTTCCGTATGCATTTATCTGTTTTTGCTGAAATGTACAAAATGTTTTTTTAAATAATTTTATAGTTTAAATACAGTAGTTATGCTAAAATAGTTTTCCTACACCTATGATATTATTACTGTTAGTGGTAGAAACTAAATTGTCATAATTATAGTACACATATACACAAAGTTAAAACCCACAGCACACAATGTTAAAGCTGTTTTAATTACAATAAGAAAATTTAACATTTAAAAACTTCTAGATAGTTAGTTTTGCATAGCATTAGCAGCTACAATTTTATTAAAGTATTAAACCATTTTTTTATCTTTGTTAATATTTCCGCCAACTACTACTACTAGTACGTTACGGTATTCTAATCAATAAATAAAGGCTAAGCAAGCTATTTATTAGGAAATGATTTACAATAAATAAGTGTAACAAAATGTGTTAGCATAAACATACAGTAAAATTACATTGCTGATGTAAAGAATCATAATACATGTAATACCGGCAACTGAATGAAAACAAAGAAACATTTTAGACATTGACGTCCCTACACAGCAACTTCAACAACATATTTTATATGTACTACAAAGTCCTACTCCAATGATGGCATAAAAGAGAAATACTAGCAACAGCTTTCTGATGCTCTCTTTAATTTTACCATATTCTTTACTTTAAAAATTATATTTAATACTTTAAAAAAATATCTGCTTTGTTTAGCAAACATTTACAATTATCACAATTTTTCTATTCATACAAAGGTACACCTTTTCTGAATTTCAACCAACATTTCAATATGTATCCAGGTTTTAATTCACTCTTCCTTCCACCCTATGTATGAAAGTGAACAATCCCTTTTCATAATATTAAAAACTAATAAGATGATGGTAAAAAATGAACTTTGTATATTAGTACAAGTTGTTTATTAACAAAACAAGCACTTTATTAAATTATAAAACTAATTATAACAGAAGTAAAGAGAAAACAAGCGGCATGCACCAGCCCATTCAACAATAAATAAAATCAACTTTTTAGCTTACGCAAAACACTTTCAAAACAAACAGCATTGCAGTTATTTATAATTTACAAAGCATGATTGCATTGTCTTTATTTTACCCGTGTCTAGTTATAAGATATTTTATGAACACTAGTATTCAAATATTAATTGAGCATTTAGATGTTTCTTTTCTGTTATATTCCATTTAATTGTATCACCAAAAACAATTAGTAAAATATAAATTGTGCATGGGGAATGGGTACAACAATGTCATTACTAATTGTGATTTTGTAACAATGCAATTTTCATTTCAGGCAAACAACATAACCAAAATAAAACAAAACAATAAAATAATCAGCATTAATCTTTGATGTCCGAGGCAGAGAAACTTCTCACCTTTGAAGTTTTAATCTGAAAGACAATAACAATGGTCTGCAATAGGGTTCACTTATAAACCACAGACCCAAATCTCTCCCAACATATATTTTCACAATGCCAGGATATATATACCAGCATATACATCTTCACAATGCCTGATTGTGCATTGTAGATAGCAAAATGCATGTCATTCCCCTAAAACTGATACATGTAGCCAAGAAATAACTAGGGATTGTTCTGCTCATCTCTACTTAATATTAACATGACTAGTCTGACTAAAATGGATGTGAAATTAAAGATCACTAGTTTAAATGTGTTTTATTCATGACTAGTCTGACTAAAATGGATGTGAAATTAAAGATCACTAGTTTAAATGTGTTCATGACTAACTTACCTCTAGGATCTAATGGAATCCTGGGTAATAAAGATTTGTTACCAGTCAAACAATATATTAAAATACGAGGGAACTGACTACAGCAATCAAAGGTAAAATCACTAATTACAATCTAATACCTAGTGCATAATGTTGAGAAAATCAAAGTGTTAAAACGACTGTCTGTACACCTAGGAAACTACCACAATCTGGAAGACATCATTATTTGTGAGAACAATAATTCATTGATCTAAAACAAAGGAAAACCTGACAATAGATTTGTAGACTTGCATGCTATAAGTCTTTAATAAAAACCTTTATCTTAACAAGTGTCATTCTCTAGACTCGTTACAACTGAACATAGATCACATAGTTGTTTTTATTATACATTGTGATTAGTATGATTGTACAGTAAGTGTTCAAGTCAAAATTGTAGAAAGCAATAGGACACTCAAATATCAGTGCACACATCATGCAGTTCCTATTTGAGAAAACTGAACATTAGTCAATATAGGACTTCAAATAGCAGGCCTATAGGAACCTTGTGACATAACTAAATTTCTAAAAATAAATACACACATCAGTATTCTCCAAACAACAAAGCTTTTTCTCTTTTTTTCAACTTATAAAACTATCAGTTGGAAAATTGGTAAGCATAAAAAAATAAAGAAATTATTATTTTATGTATAATGTATGTTTAAAACTGTAACTGTCTAATAAAGAAATATATCTAAACCAGATGAAATTTAGTTTAAATGGAATAATTGAAAGATTCTGTACGATTCCGTGTCTAAATACACTACATCAGTTGTGATGTTGTTGAAACAGTTCACTCATGTGAAGTGCACTGAAGCCAAGGTGTTAGGAGAATGCTGTATTTGCCTTGTACTCTCTTTTCATTATTTCATTTCCAAAATTTGTACGAATGATATTGAGAAGTAGGAGCCCAAGAGTTGGACCGCTGTCGATGAACAGTGCTGTACAGATGGGGCTGGATAGAAAAGACATTGAAACAATGTATAGCTTACATACGTTGAGTATATACAATATTAGTTGCTAAGCTACTCATTGGGTGGTCTAGATGTGTCATTATCATAAAATCCTAATAAAAGAACTGTACAGATCACATGAAATGTCAATAAGATATTATTTTAATACCAGGTTATATTTTGGTTAGTTAATTCTATTAGTAACATGTTACACATGTTTAAATATTCCGTTTAGTAAGAAAATATCAGTTATGAATATAAATTACTACAAATTAAATACCTGCTAATAAAAATAAACCAGTTTTAATAATGACAATAAAGCAAACAGTATTAGTAGTTACGATTATAACATCAAATATGTTACCAGTAAATCAATATCAAGTGATGAGTGATTATTAAATACATTTATTTTCATATCTCAAACAGATAACTAATTACTAATTCAGGTAGATATACAGGGATTAATCTATCTATAACAAAACAGGTCCCTTTTTCATAGAATTGGAAACAAATTATAGCTAAAAGTTTAAAATTGGGAAACTTTTCTAATCAATTTTGGGAATTTTGTGTCAAATTAAAGAATTTGTGAATAGTAAGTTAGATTAATACCGGATATAATTTAATTTAAAATGTTCTTATAAAGTAACTAGATTATTTCCTTACGTAAAACCTTTTTCAGTTCTCACTATAATATATTACTGTCAATTTAATAGTAATTGTAGAAATACAGTTGTAAACTCCACGTGGACATCAAATCCACAGACCAATTAATAAAAAGCTAGTCACAACTTTGATACAACTCAAGCACCCAGATCTAAGTTTAAATAGATTTACAAAAATTCCTTAAACGCTTTATTTATTTTTATATTTTCGGTGCCACTAATTATATGACCTTAGTTTTAATATACTCAAAAGATTTTGCAGTACTTCAATTTGTAATAAATAATTGTTATAAAACTCACCTCTCTATGAGAGTAACTCTTCCTCATTGGTACGTACACCACCTCCTCTGTTACCACAACCTCTTCATCATCATCCTCGACAACCTCCTTTACACTAGACAGAGCTACAACAAACAGCACACATGTAATATAAACGATTTTCAATAAACTGATGTTATCAACAATCAATTTAGGAAAAGCAGACACTACGTAATTTTGTAAATCATGCACATCCACCTTCCTGAATGGGATTAAATTAAACTTTACAATAAAATAAATTACAAAAATGTATTCACTGGTTGTAGATGATGAAATTAAATATTATGTATGGATGAAATAAAATAAATTCTTCATGTAATCAGTCAATAGAACTCACTAGATTTATTCACTGACTACAAAAGATCAACGGACAACACACATCTCAACAAAATTCATCACAATCAAGATTAACAGTACTTTTAAGATTTATGCACAAAAAAGATTTCAAATTAATAACAGTGTTAAAAGAATTTCTATAAGTGTTAAAATTGTTATGTCATTGTTATTTTAAATGATATGTCACAGATAAACTTAATTATTTTATAAAGGTGTAAAATCTTACTACTTATATTTCAAGCGTAAAGTAACTATTACATGTTACACTGAATATATATTATAAATTAATTTGTATAACAATGTCGTCAAGCTGTTATCAGCCATTGTTGTATTTTTACAAATGAAATGATACCTGCACTGGCACTGGTGCTCTTCTTCAGTTTAGAACGCTTACTGGAAATATCTGATCTACGATTATCACCTCGTTGTAACAATTCTTCATTATCTTCACGTAATCTATTATCTAAAATTATTAAATATTACACTGATCAAACATCCATCTACAGTTTGAACTAGAGTTCTAATACATTAATATCAGTATTTATTACACTGATCAAACATCCATCTACAGTTTGAACTAGAGTTCTAATACATTAATATCAGTATTTATTACACTGAT
>JAUTWP010213544.1:0-15696 GCA_033042655.1 Cyathermia naticoides | reverse complement strand
ATTACAAATTAGTCAGTTGATCCAATTAATAGGTTAAATGAATTTTGAAACAGAAAACAAATTTCCACACTATTACAGGGCTTGAAAATTGAAAAAATCTGTATGGTTATCTCCTAATTATTTACAAACGTTCTTATACCAAACAGATATTTTAGTATTTACGTGTACCTCATTGAAAATGAATGGCATTTATATCCATATTCTACTCTGCTGTTCTGTGATATGATCATGATATTAATTGTGTGTTGATGTGTCAATCAATTCCTCCTACCAACAACTAAGAAGAAACTAATAAAAGTCAGTAAGGTGTCTGCTATAACAGCCTGGCTCTGAACGTGGACATTAAACACTGTGACCTGACCAGATCACCCATAACCTTTGATTGTTCTGTTTTGTACAATGAAGGTGTTTGATGAGCTATAACAGATTGTTCTCAATGTAGACAACTTTACTAAGAATGTTTTCCTGTCGTCAACATCATTGCAAATGGGTGAAAGATTCTTGCAGCGACGTTAAACTTAATATTCACTCACTCACTGTCTTCAACATAGCAGATGACCGATATCATAACTGTGTTCCAAGACGGAAGTTTGCTATAACTGTCTTGGAATGGAAATAATTTTTACATGATAACATCACAAAAGTGTTCAAGCACATAACTGTCTTGGACAAAGGAGAAGATTGATGTCGTAACCGAAGCCCCAAAGAAAGGTTTCTGCTATAATATCTTGTACTGAACGTAGACATTAAAACTTTTGACTTATCTTGATACTAACTACATAAAATTATTATTAATATAACCGATGATAAAATTAAAATCAATGTGCTCTAGTGGTGTCATTAAATACAAAACAAAATTTTATAAACTATAATTTTATACTTTTTATTTAGAGCAATATCACTTCTGCTCCTGCACCAGCATTTTGCATTTACATATCACAGCTTCTGAGATAGTACAGAGCATATTTGTAAAATAGAAAATTTGTGTCCATTATGAGTAAATTTTTAAGCTTGTGATTCTGACGTAGACATTTTGTCATAGTTTTTTCAAATAATTGACTTGATAAAATCATTTTAAAATCACTTTATGATAATTTACAAAATCATGTTTATATAAAAATATATTTAATATCACTTTATTGTATACAAGTTTATTAAACTGCTTTTATAAATATTTTAATAAAAGAACTTTAAAGGGGCAGTGTCTGTTTAAAAAAATTTGTTTAACCATTTAGAATACTAGTATATCATGTTTGTTTGATGCACACCACACTCCATTTTTCTGATGCAACGATCTGCTGCACCATATTTAGGTCACGTGAATAGTGATGGTGGACATCTGGTGACCCGCCTCACCGATTTATAGTGCATTTCGCGTGATCTAATTACGATACAGCAAATTGTTGCGTCAGAAGAATGGAGTGTGGTGCGCATCACACAAACATACAAGATATATTCTAAATGGTTAAATATTTTTAAAAAAACAGACACTGCCACTTTAATATTTTAATTTGTTTTTTTTACATTTATTGTCCCCATACCATTTAATGATACCGGTGTTGGGGTGCCATATTTTAATATCTTTGTGTTAAACTATTTAATACAAGTACAGTCATTCATAAACTTGATGTTTTCTCAATAAACCAATCATCAACTGTTGACATATCCATTAATTCCATTCATTATTCAATCATTCATTCCATCATTCATTCATTTCATCGTTTATTGTCACACATTCATCATTCATTCATGCATCCATTTATCCATCCATCCAATCGTTCATTCATCCATCCATCCATGTGTTCATTCTTTCATTCATTCCATGTCACCATGGTGCAGTGGATGGCAGAAATGTATCAGTTTATGAATGGATATAGTTGTATTTCTCTTTTATTTTAGTAAAACATGTAGTCAAACCTGTTCAAGTGGCCACCTATATTAAGTGACCACCTGTATTAAGCAGCCACATGTATTCAAAGTTCACCTTTATTTTCTCCATTTTGAGCTAATTTAGTACAATATAACTTGTATTAAGCTGCCACCTGTCTTAAAAGGACACTTTTTGTTCCAACCAGTGAAATAAAACAAAGTTCACTGAATTGTACATAAACCTGTAATGACGGATGCTGTGATGATTGTTGCTTTGAAACGCTGTGTGATTTAAGTGACTAACATGTTTGTACATGTTCACTATCGTTGCATTCTATCTTGCAATCATTCCTTTCTGTTACACTCACCTTACTCATCAATGTAGGACATTTTAGTCTGGGACGTTTTGGCCCAGGACCTTTCAGACTGGCATATTTTGACCGGAACCGGACTGGATTTTTTTTAATGTGCTTTCATCACTAAATAAGTACCTTTCATACTTGGACGTTTTAGCCTAGGACCTTTCTGACTGGGACATTTTGGCCTGGGACCTTTCATACTGGGTAATTTTTACCTAGGACCTTTTGTACTGGGACATTTTGATCTAGGACCTTTCAGACTGGGGCGTTTTAGCCTAGGACCTTTCAGAATGGAACATATTAGCCTGGGACCTTTCAGACAGGGACATTTTGACCTTGGACCTTTCAGACTGGGACATTTTGACCTAGGACCTTTCAGACTGGGACATGTTGACCTTGGACCTTTCGTACCGGATTGTTTCGGCCTAGGACCTTTAAGACTGGGACATTTTGACCAAGGACCTTTCAGACTGGGATGTTTTGGCCTAGGACCTTTCAGAATGGAACATTTTAGACTGGGATATTTTGACCTAGGACCTTTAAGACTGGGACATTTTGGCTTAGGACCTTTCAGACTGGGATGTTTTGACCTAGGACCTTTCAGACTGGGACATTTTGACCTAGGAAATATCAACCAACTTTTTCCCAGTAAAAAATTCAGCTAAAACGTCCTCCAATAACCTCTGAAAAGATAAAAAAATCAATGTGGTCTAGTGGCATTGTTAAATAAAACAAACTTTACTTTAAAAGAAAAAAGTACTGGTCCAAAATGTACTAGTTTGAAATGTCCTATGCCGAAACGTCTGACCAAAATGTCCTACCACTATTTCACATACATTAAATGTGTCATGCTTAAGTGTGTTGGTTTTATACAGTGTATGCTTAGCTTAAGTGTTCAACGACATACATGTAGTTTCAAATATTACCTTGTTAAAGTAATCACCTGTCATATTTTGTTTGGCTATTTTCCGTTCCGACCAGTGGTCCACAACTGGTTCATCAAAGACTGGTATTATTGTTCTGTCTATGTGAAAGTGCATATAAAAGTTCCCTTATAAGAATACTTATAGTGTCATTGTTTACAATTTTTGGTGTATATGTAACCACAACTGTTCATAGATAAAAAAAAGCATAACTACGTATTTTTTATTTGGTCTCTGTAATAAATTATATTTATTGTTCATAGATAAATCGGTGCTTGTTAAAATTGTTCATGTTTATGTGTTCTTTGGCAATAGTTTTTCTCAATGCTTGTTACTGTATTGTCATGTAGTTTATGTACAGCACATATAATCTATGTGTTAAAGTGTCTCTGTTTTTTTAAAAATATTTAACCATTTAGAATATATTTACTACATTTGTTTGATGGGCACCACACTCCTTTCTCCTGACGCAATGATCTGCTGCACCATATTTAGGTGAATAGCGCTATGACTTAGCGATGGTGGACAGGTGGCGAAAAAATGCCACACCGATTTATAGTGTATTTCGTGTGATCTAATTACTATACAGCAAATTGTTGCATCAGAAGAATGTAGCATGGTGTGCATCAAACGTTTTTTAAACGAAACGTTGGCATTTTTAGATAGTTTAAAAGACAATTTTACCATATCTTTTATCAAACAAACATACATGATATATTCTAAACGGTTAAATATATATATAAAAAAGAGACTGCGACTTTACATATTGAATTCCATTTGCAAGCCAGTCAGTAATTTATATAAAATACTTGAATACCCTTACTGCTTCCCGGACACAGTGGATGGCTTGAACCATAAACACACCCGGGAGAGCTGTCTGCTATATCAGCCTGGCTCTGAATGTAGACATTAAACAACATGACCTGACCCTTGTTTCTTAAACTATAGTAATGGCCGAGGTTATAATTGGGACCTAAGATAGCCGTCTGCTAAAGAAGCTTATTCTGAATGTACACATTAAACAGTTTGACGACTTGCTGCTTATTGAAAAGAGTAGCATATGTGGAACAAGTGAGTTAAAGTATTGGTCATGCAATATTATTTCTTTAATGATGTAGTTTTTAATTATATAGATTTCCAATATATACATACATATATATTATATACATAATTATTACTCGACTATTTTACATGTACGACATATTTTATATTTTAGATATTATTGCAGTTTCGACTTTCCTACCGTTTTGGATTAATATGAAAAGAGATTGATAAAATGTGATATTATTGTTAAAAGTATTAGTAATAACATTAGTTCACAAGTATTTACTTTTTTAGTCAATGGTCGAAATTATTTTAATATCAAGATAATTTCCAGTAACTTCAAATATACATTAAATCATGGAGTTGCCTGCCTTTGAAGTGGTTGGTTGTCAGATCGATCCTTCTCAGTGGACCCACCTGCAGTTTGGGGTATTTTTCGTTCCAATCAGTGCTTCACAACTGGTTCATCAAAGGCTGTGGTATGTGCTGTCCTGTCTGTGGGAAAGTGCATACAAAAGATCCATTGCTTATTATCGAAAAGAGTTACTTATGTGGCAGAAGCGGGTTTTCTCTAAAAGAAATGTGTCAAAATTAGCATATGAATGAATTCCAATAGCCGCTGATAAGATAAATCAATGTGCTCCAGTGGTGTCGTTAAATAAAACAAAACTACTTCACTAGTAGTTTAAAGTGGCTGTGTTTGCTTTAAAAAATTTTTTTAACCATTTAGAATATATCTTGTACTTTGTTTGATACCCTCCATGCTCCATTCTTCTGACGCAACAATCAGCTGTACCATATTTAGGTCACGTGAATAGCGCTACGACTAAGCGATGGCGGACAGCTGGCGGGTCGCCTCACCGATTTATGTATTTTGCTTGATCAAATTATGATACAGCAAATCGTTGCATCAGAAGAATGGAGCATGGTGTGCATCAAACAAACGTACAAGATATATTCTAAATGGTTAAATATTTTTTTTAAAAAGTAAACATTCCAAATTCCTCTATATTTACAGATCATATAAAGGAACTCTTATAAAATAGTTGTACTGTACCACCAAAAAACAGTTCTACCAATCTGCCAATTTCACTTATTAGATGAAAAAACAACTGTATTCAAAACATATTTGAAATTTTCAGATAAAATTATTTAAATATTTATTTTCCATTTTAAAAACAATTTTTATATATAAACATATTATATGTAAACATAATACATATTCAATGGTTCGTAAGACAAAATATAAAATATGACTTGCAAAAATGTCTAGCATTAAACCATTTTGTATAAATGTAGCAATAGAAGAGTAGCAAAGTGCAATAAATCAAACAAAAAAACTTGACGACTGTCAATATCTGAGATATACGGCTGCTGAAAGACTTGCTATAAGACTGAGTACTACACACAATGTCCACAAGCAGCGTGCTTCAACACATTTTGTGATATAAACATGTTAAACATTCCTGTCCTGTCGGACATCGTACCCAGGAGGGGTGTGCTTGAACACTTATTTAGTGATGTAAGAACGTTAATTTGTTTTCCAGTCCAGTCCATGTTAAACTTTGTTCCAGTCTAGTCTAGTCCAGAAGTATATGTCATTCACCATTCCAATACATTTAGGGTAACCTTGAGTGGTGACCTTGACGTCAAATCATCAAAATAATATCAGAATTGAATTCCTCTACCTCAAAACCCCATAAAAAGTCATATTATTCATAACTACCACTTTTGATTTTTTAAAGAATAATTGACACTAAGGTGACTAAGCCCTATGGCAGCCATATTGGATTTTCTAGATTTCAGGTCTTTTCTCCCTGGAGAATTTCTTAAAAAGACTTTTTATGTGTCAGAGGATACCTTCAGGGGTACAAAACAAGTGAAAAAGCTTTTGTTGCAATTTGTGTGAGGTCAAACTGATAATGTTTACATCTATACTATACAAAACACAACCCCAGCTCTTAGCACTGGCTTGTTCCAGGTATGAAACCAGTTTGGAATATCTATTTTAAATGGTTAAATATAAATCTGTGCATACACCCAGGTATTTCTCTGTAGTACTCAGTCTTACAACTCTTTCAGTTTCAGCTAAACTTCACATAGAAACTAAAGCTAATAAATACACACATTATTTTATCAATGGTTTTCTATAAAATATTGATTGTTCCATCATATAATTTCCTGAAAAATCTATAAGTTTATAAAGCTAAAAATATATCCGTTATTTATGGATGGAAAGCGATATATTTATGAAAATCTTTAATCTGTACACAAACAGTCGAACATTATGAAGATAACATTAATAAAGTTTGTCATGTAACAATAAAACACATAACATTCTATACACAAAATATCCAATCAAATAAGAATTTCATGCAACTTAACAATTCACTTTCAATGTTTTTTTGGTTTACAAAACAATTCCCACAATACCACTGTTGGTTAAACCATATACAATTACAACATAATATATAAAATTATCAGATTCCTTTGGCTGCTTTAGGCTTCATGTTTACTGGCCAACGATAAAGTGTTATTCACAACAAATATTAACAAAAAATGCGTTAGGTCACGCAATGAAATTTAAGGACACCACACAAGATATAAATGTTTAACAACATCAGAAAAACAAAACCATTTGTAATAAATCTTAAAGCAGTGGTGGATCTAGGGGGTGGGGTCACCCAGGCCTCCCCTAAATTTTGCAATTTTAATTTTTTTTACGTTGGACATATTTTTGGGAACGTTTGTGGCACTTAGGCTCATGGCATTGGGCCTCCCTAAATGGATTTTATGGATCCGCCACTGTAAAGTTACAATCACTCCTTTCCACCTTATAACATATTACCGGTATATAAATATAAAATATAAACAAAACAGCAGTTTTAATAAACATGTGTCTTTCCTTTTAAATGATATTATTTACTCCTTATAGTTATACACAATGCTCTTAAGACATCACAGTACATTTAACACCATTTATATTCTGTGTGTGTGAATACCTTAAATTCCATTACAGAGATAAAAAAAGTAAAAAATCAACATCAATGAAGCACATGTTAATTACTACACAAAGCCACTATATACTCTATAATTTTGTCGAAGAAGCAAATGTTATCACAGCAAAATAATCCATCCCCAAAAAATACAGCTTTTCTAGAATAATTCCTGCTATAAAAATAGAAAAATACTGCTTGCCTCTTTGCCCCAAACCCATTGTAGTTATAAAACATGAAAATATCGGGTGAGCTCTAATTTAAAATCCTGGGTAACTCCAATATATTTATGTTAAATATAGTTTTCTTGTTGATTTTTGGGTGTTTTTTTTCTCAACTGCAAAACAATGCCTACTTTCCTATATGTTGTTAAAGGAGTAGAAACACCAAAAATAATGTTTATTACTATTAGTTTATTAGAAAAGATGAATATCTATGTTACCAATACATACAGACCATTTAACTTATAAAAGCTGCATATTCCGGTAATTAATTAAAAAACATGTTAATTCTCACTTCATGGATGCAGCCATTTTGTGCCTTGAGAGTTGTCTCCCTTGAATTCCTTGATTATGATGCAGAAAGCAGTTTTAAGATGGGATCATACTAAAGTGGTATTAATAGACACTTAAGATGGGATTACTGTATACACAAATAAGTTTGCGAATAAAATACACCACGAATATCGCAAACTTGTCATCGGCAAAGCAAATTTAATTACGCAGAAACATATTTTCAATTTTCCTATAAAAAATGTTCATAGTTGCAAAACGCTTTGCATGTACTGTACTTTGATATAAAGAGAACACTGGTGTGCTAAGACAAAGCCACCTAGAAAGCAGGTCTTGCTCAACAGTGCTAGTGATGTGTCATGAACAAATGGTAAATATAAATAAAAAAAATTATTATTGAGGGACACTGTCACGAAAATAATTCCTCGCAAAAATGTAAAATAAAGCCGGATCACGAATTATTTTAGCCGCACATTTTTTGCATATATGGTATACTAAAGCAGTGATAAGAAGACTGAAAGAGCAGCACATCTAATAAACTATCTAATAAAAGATGTCAGCCAGTAGACAGGAAACCTCGTTGTACAGCCAGTGTGGGCAGAATTGAACAGTGTGTCAGAGCAAATCTCTTGCAAGCCAAACATATTCCTCACATCACCAGAACCAGTCCCAGAGTATCACACAGAGTCAACACAGTATCATACTGCCATCAAAATTGGTGCCCAATTTCCCCTCATGAAAACAATTGCACCCCCATTATATTATTTGACAACGATTCTCTTAAAGAATTCCAAAAGAAGTTACACCATTACCCACACTTCAGTCCAACTAAGCTAGCGGAAACTAACTTGTTTCCGTTAGTGTGACCATGCCCTCTTCTGCTCCCTTTTTTTGGGGGGGAGGGGGAGATTTGTTATGGAAGGAGGCTTCTTAAAAGGGGTATCTATTTCATTTTTCATCCCCAAACACCTTCTTATTGTATGCTTCTTATAAAAGACACATATAGTAAAATATTTTTTTATTGAAATATAATTTTTTTTACCCTGGTATTCCAAACTTAAACTGTTATAATTGCCAATATGGTGGGCATCCCCAAACACGTCCTCACTGGATCTGCAACTGGCATGCGTAACACACTGGGACAGCGGACTGGTGATGAGCATCAGCTAAATAAACTACCTGTGGACCTTCCTATTACTCTCAGTTGATTAGCAATAATCACACACAAACAATAACAAGATAACATAGCCTGGTACCCAAAACATCCATTTAAAATTCTCCAATGATAAACAAGTTTAATAAGCCTACTGCTGTACAGTAACAAGGGTCAAATATAAAATGCAAATAGTTGTAGAAATGCATGTAGCATGAGTAATGTTAGGCTATATATAGACAGAATAAATGTAGAACATGTAAAAATCTTGTATAACTGTACAGTATGTAAAAACTGTATATAATTCATTATTGTACAGTGTTATCTTGTATAATTAATTATTGTAGTGTTACAGGTACATTGAATTTAACTTAGGACATGTATGTTGTAACATGTGCATTATATGTAGACACAGAATAACTGTGACATGTACATAACTATACATGAATAAAGACGTTATAATTATACATGTATAAACTTAAATGTATATGTAACTTATATATAACATGTATATAATAATAACTGTGTTGGAACAATACATTAGGCCATGCGTAATTGATTCTATGTCTGGGTCCCTTGGCCTCCTGAAATTGGTGCGTGTGCGCTACCAACAAAGTTAATTTTCAACACAGAAAATTACACAAATTGAAAGGTGAAGTAAGTTCTTTTTAAGAAGAAACTACGTCATAATTAGGTTAACGATCAGCAATCACCAGCTGTCAAGTGACATCATTCATTTGTGTCCATCTTTTAAAGCACATTTGCAAGAAATTTGGCTTGCTGAATATTACTACTTTCTGTGTTGGAAATGTCTTGAACTGCTGAAAATAGATGCACTATGCATTTCCATATAGCAGAAGACTGCCAAAATAGGTGTGTGTGCCGGACCTGAAACATAGAATCAATTACGCACAGCCTTAGAAAGAATAAGTATTTATACGTAAACATGAAGAATCATCATTGTATGTAGGAATAGACAATAATTGTAACATTAACCATCACATAATGATTCTGTAGAAATAAAATACTAAAATATCCGTTTATTGTCCATAGAATGCATCCAATAAGAGATGATTTCAAACCAGTTGTTTTTTAATGAAGACTGACACATAAATTATGTCTAACATTTACAGTGGACTCTCTAAACCAGCATTTGTCTAATCCAGATTTCTGAATAAATCAGCATTATTTCAAAGTCCCATCCAGCTACTTAACATTGGATAAAATCTGTTTATACCAGTACTCTGTCTAAACGAGCATGTCTAATCAAGATTTCTGTGTAAAGCAGCACAATTTTAGTCCCATCCAGCTACTTCTGTGGATAAAATCTTTCTAAACCAGCATTTGTCCAATATGGTGGTATTGTGTTGGTTTACACAATTTAAAATTCCCGTCCAGGTACTTAACACTGTATAAAATCTGTATATACTGACAGTCTGTCTAAATGAGTAAATTTTGTTGTTCCCAAGTGAATCTGGTTTAGACAGTTCATTGAATTTGTCTGTTTATCGCAGGATTGTCAATTCTCTGTTAATGCAGACATTAAATGGATTTGAAAAACGGATCTGTTTATGAATACACATATTATTAACTTTACATTACAAAATGTAAAAACTCAAGAATAATGTAACATAGAAACACATAAAACCAAACAAACATAACACGCATTAAGTCAACTAAAAACAAGATTCTTTTTGGGCTATTTTGACAAACTTTGTGAAAAAGTCAGAATACCCAAACTGTAAGATAAAACTAATGTTGGTAATGTATTAAAGTAATGACACTGAAAGTGTAAACAAATAATTTGCATAGAGAATGTCAGCAGTTTATTCGTGATAATCATACACATTATGTCAACATCTAAGAAACAAAATTGGCTATTGGGTGTTAACCTGTGGTAAAAATTATATTATATTAAAATAAATCAGTATTAACAAGACTTTCAAATTAAAATGGAGGCTGGTGAAATCTTCAGGTACTGGGGGCTACTGCACTGGTTAATTTTCACTGAACAGCCAAAAATATTAATATGCATGTTTTTTGCGACAGTATTTACAAGATTCCAAACCATTACGGTGCCTGCTTAGTGCTACTTTAACCTAATCCCCCTTTACTCAAAACAATTTGAAAGCCCTGATTAATGTCCAATTCATTATATTATAGGACATCTGAGACAGAAAAATAGTGACATGTAATTCAGTGCAAACTTCTAAGGCAAGTTCTACAGTCGGGTCAGGTTGTGTGGTTTAATGTCTATGTTCAAAGCCAGTCTGTTATACAAAATGCCTCTTTGTAAAAGATGTGGTTTTTCTTATGATAAACACATTTATAAATAGCATTTAACTTGAGATACTGTACAATGTGTAAAAATTAACATGTAAGTTAATGGCATTTGACAATAAATTAATGGTATTTTGCATTATACATACATGTATAAGTTAATGGTATTCCGGTGGTTATTGTACAAGTCAATGGTATTTCAATTGATGTACTAATTTTAATGGTATACTAGTACCTGTAATATAATGGTATTTCAATAGTATACACACTAATTTCAAAAGTATACCATAATTTAATGGTATTTTGATTGACACTCAGTAATTGTAATTGTATATAAGCAATATAATATAGTTTTTCAATTGTATACAAAAGTAATTTAAATGGTATACACACAATCTAATTGTATTTCAATGGTATACAAAGTAATTTAAATGGTATACACACAATCTAATAGTATTTCAATGGTACACAAAGTAAGTTTAATGATATACAAAGTAATTTCAATGGTGTACAATAACTTAATGGTATTTCTATGAATACCCAGTAATTTCATATTTTACTAGCATTTAACATAGTAATTTTAATCTATTTCAATGAAAAGCAAGGCAAAAAATATAAATATAAAAAAATTATGCAGTGAAACAGGACGGAATATCTGTTAATACTTGTAATACTGAACAAAAAGTTCTAAAAAGAAAACGGTTCCTGTTTGGTAAATGTCATGACAGGAACAATCGTACAGCACACGCAATTGTAAACTTAGTGTCATTATCACACTATGGACGGAGTTGTTAAACTATGGCTGAACACAAATATAATAGTTTTAATCTAACAGTTATATATTATCTAACAACGTTTCTGCAGCATCACACTGTTTTTCTCAGAGAAATGGGAAAGTTTTTGATTTCTATGTAATATCCATATTAATTATATAATTAACAGATATATGTTTAAAGTAAAGTTTGTTTTGTTTCATGATGACACTGAAGCACATCGATTTTTATCTTATCATTGGATATTGGACGTCATTCATATGGTCATTTTGATATATTTCTTTTTAGAGAAAACCCGCTGCCACCATATAGGCAACTTTCTGATAACTAGCAATGGATCTTTTATATGCACTTTCCTATAGACAGGACAGCACATACCACTGCTTTTGATGAACCAGTTGTGGAGCACTGGTTGGAATGGAAAATAGCCCAAACTGCAGATGAGTCCACTGATATGGATCAATCCTATGACTGACTGCTTCAAAGGCAGGCATACTACCAACTGAGCTACACCCCACTCCCTCAACAGGTATACATGTAATTAATATGGATATTACATAGAAATTAAAAACTTTCCCATTTCTCTGAGGAAGGCAGCGGGATGCTGCAAAAACATCATTGGATAATATGTAACTCTTAGATTAAGAAATAAAAACGTTTTCCCCCTATGTTTTAGGGGAATTTTTGTACAGGAGTGGTACAAATATAATAGTTTTTAAATACAATATAACAGAAGTATTCAATGGATGAAATGCCTCATTTACCAAATAAAAACAAACATTTACATTATTTCTCATCACCTATGTTTATATTCTATGTAATAAAACTTTATTATTATGTACAAATATTACAAAAGGTATACTTTTCTAAATATATGATAAAATATTTTATGGACAAAACACATTTTGAACTTTTCAGTTGTCAATTTTGTTATGACAATAATATTATTATAATATAACAAAATACTTTCATATCTTGTGCATTTTGTATGCATTAATAATATTTAGAAGACAATTTATAATATTGTGCATCTAATTAAAAATTATGGCATTTCTCTACGTATCATTTCCACTTTCCTAAGCTATAGCTATCTAGTCTGTTAAACAAATAAATAAATAATTAAACCAAAAGGGCCATTTAAATATTACGTAATGCTATTTTTGTCAAAATTAGACAAACACCCTCCCCTTTAACGCTTTTGTAATGCTAGACAATAAGGGTGCATAATGCTTGTGCCTATACCCACCCAAAACCATTTCACCCACCCCAAAGTTTACATAATATTTGAATGGTCCCATAGTCATTCAGTTTATAGTGGATAATTAATTATGAGACAAATGAGGCATTTCTGTCCAGCATAAAAATAAAATAAAAATGTCACCGAAGTTACACAGTTAATAACGAACATACAGACTAGACAACCACATAAGGTCCACATAAACGTAGCTTCAAGATTCTTGTCAAAATGTAACAAAATATTCCAATATATTCAAACTATATTCATATCATGATTTCTTAAACTAGACCTAAACACAAATATTGATAGTTTGCTTCCCAGTGACCAAAAGAAGAAAAAATTATGTTAGGAAATTAAATCATGTACAGAGCAGGGTATCTGGTGAAGTTAGAATAAGTGGCCAGGATGGGCATGCTTGAACATCTCTGGTGATGTAAGCACATTGTAAATCTGCCCTATCCCACCTTGCCCTGCCCTGCCAAGAGTATAAAACATTAAAACTATTTTTATACCCATATAACTGATTGGTTTATATTGAATAGTATTTTTGTAGGTATTTAAATATTTAAATTTGCTGGATTAGAATGAAAGCTAACCAACAATTGTTTTTAATTTAGGCCCTAGTCATAACCAGTTTTATCTGGTCACAACAGTGCTTTACTATTATACTCAGCAATCATCATTACAGGTTTAACCAGTTTAAACCAGAAGGTATTCTAAAAGACCTTTAGAACCAGTTTAAACCTGTTTAAACCAGAAAAAGCAATCTAATAACACCTCTAGAACCAGTGTAAACCTGTTGAAACCAGACAATGCAATCTAAAATCACTCTAGAACCAGTTTAAACAAGTTTAAATCAGACAAATTAATCTAAAAGACCTCTAGAACCTGTGACTGAAACTGGTAAGTGACCAGCTCTGAAGATCTCTAACTGGTCATCTCCGACTGGTCATCTTCGACTGGTGATCTCTGACTGACCATCAAAGTGATTATCTACAAAGTCGGCTCCAGGCCGCTCACCAACGTCCGCTAAGACTGGCTATGTTTGATCGTCTCTGATCCACCACAGAAGCACCATTCTCCTGGAATGGGTTGTTGTTTCCTCCAGGGTTCATAGTCTGCATTGTTCTTAGCTTGGACAGATCTGAAATCATAAATGTTTTAACAGTGTTTATTTTTTTTCTATCTAACTAATTTAAATATATAACTGAGTGAGTGAATATTTGGTTTAATGTCGCCGCGAGAATATTTCACCCATTTGCGATGATTAACATTTATAAATTTAATGACATGATATTAAAAACGTAGCATGAAAAGCATGCCAAAAAACACATTTAAAACAAAGAATATAAATTTTAATCCTTTAACAGCAATTTAAAAATGTTCATAGAGTTGGATCTCTTTATATAAATTGTGTAGCTAAATATGCATGGTCAAATAAAAAATAAAAAAAAGATTTTTCCTACCTACTCACATTTGAAATTACAGGTTGGAAATGGACAAAGAAAAATATGTTTAAGGATGAACCAGGTCTAACATTTACCTGAACCAGGTCTAACATTTACCTGCTATTGCCAGCAACATTTTCCTTCTTGCACCAAAGGTTGATATTCCAAGTTCTCGTAAGTCACGGTCTGTCAGGGTCAGGAACGTACTCAAGTCAATCTGGAAAGGAAAGGAATGTTTAATGACAATTTTTTTTAAAGGCGAACTCTACCTCTTGAGCTACATCCTGCTTCAATTAAAAAAAGTAAAGTTTGTTTTATTTAACGATGCCACTAGAGGACATTGATTTTTATCTTATCATTGGCTATTGGACGTCATACATATGGTCATTTTGACACATTTCTTTTAGAGGATACCATCACATAGGCTACCGTACTCTTTCTGATAAGCAGCAAGGGATCTTTTATATGCACTTTCCTATAGACACGACAACACAGCCTTTGATGAACCAGTTGTGGAGTACTGGTTAGAATGGAAAATAGCCCAAACTGCTGATAGGTCCACTGAAAAGGATCGATCTGACGACCGACTGCTTCAAAGGTGTACACGCTACTGACTGAGCTACATCCCGCGCCTGCTTCAATTTCACACAGTAAAATTTCATTTATTTAACAAAACCATTAAAGCACACTGATTCCTTTTAAATCATCAGCTTTCAGACTATAACCATATGGTCATTTAGACAGTTTGTTTTAGAAGAAACCCAATGCCGTCACATAGGTTACTGTTATTGACAAGCTCCAATTTCACACTGAGTAATAAGGGGTCATCTTCTCAGAACATCAATATCCAGATGAAATTAGTTTTATCTGGGTTCAGACCCACCCCCACCCCACCCACCCACACACCCTCAGATGAAAGTTGGCAAACATTGATAATGATATCAATATATTATGAACAAAGTAGAGCAATGCGAATGCCCAAAAAATTTATGTCAGATAAAACTTTCTCTGATCCCCCCAAACCAAACTAATTTCATCTAGTATGACACCTAAATAGTAATACCTCTCGCTGTTGGAAAACGTCAGTGTATTTCCCAAGTTG
>JAUTWP010213434.1:0-14565 GCA_033042655.1 Cyathermia naticoides | reverse complement strand
TGTAGTTATTAAACATCAGTTGGTCGTTGGTTTAGAGAGGTTTCTATCATACTAACACCAATATCGGTCACATTGTATAGTTTGTAGATAACGTTGCTGTAGTTATTAAACATCAGTTGGTCGTTGGTTTAGAGAGGTTTCTATCATACTAACACCAATATCGGTCACATTGTAAAGTTTGTAGATAGCGTTGCTGTAGTTATTAAACATCAGTTGGTCGTTGGATTGAAGAGGTTTATGGGGTGAGTACAAAGCAGCACACGCACTGTCATGACAATAACGTCAGATGTTTCAGAGATATCAGAGATTGCATCTGTTCTCGCAGGTTAAGCAAGCGGTGTTGCGTGAAACGACACAGTGTCAGTCAGACTGAGATGTTAACTAACTAATTGGCATGGTATGCAGGCTCTGCAAGCGGCATGCTGTAATGCATTTCTCGTGTAGGCCTCCGTGTCGTAACTCGGTCAGGTAACATTAACAAGAAATCAATCACAAACTACACGCAGCAAATCTGAAACAACTGCATGTCCACAAGAAAACCGTGAATACAAAAATATACATGAGGTTTTTTATGCTTTCAAATTGACCTTTGTTGAAAATCGTAACACAGTTGTATTGTCCACCATCCATTCGATCTGACCAATTAATATTTTGCTAGAAAAACGTTATAATATGTCTAACAATATCCAAGCACACTTTATAATGTCAAACACTAAAACATATATACATTTTCCCAGAGACAGGACAGCATGTATCAAATGTCATTGTGGATCACTGGTTGGAACGGAAAACAGCTGAATGGGTCCACCGATCAATCTGACGACACTTCGCGCTGTAAATACGGAATTTCTCGACTTCGTCCCACTCAGTATTAGCTGGGTTGACTGAAAAGAGTTTTTACGTGCTTACATCACAAACATGTTCAAGCACGCCCCTCCTGGGCAAGGCATCCGGTCTTGTTGGGTTGATATAAATTGTCAGCTTTATTAAAATAATGAGGCACATACACACATTGTAACGGACGCGGTGGACGAATAAAACCATAAACGGCGTCCAGTAGAGGTGTCTGCTATAACAGCCTGGCTCTGAATGTAGACGGTAAACACACACAAAAATAAATAATAATGCGTAGGTTACTAGCCCATGTTTGTTGGAACTGTTTGTAGAATCAGGGGGTTCATGCATATTTGTGTTAGTTTTTCAAACACTTGTTTCATACAATCTAAGATTAATGCTGTGACCTAGATTGAAAAAAGAACACTAAAACTGTTTGACTTGACATAATTAGTTTTCTATTATAAATTATTGCTCTTTGCTCTACAGTCCCCTTGATATTCTAATTAAGTTACTAATAATTTATCACAGGTAATATAAAACCTACGCAGTCTTGTGTTTATGACCCAGTGCCACGCGACCTTTAACGCAATGTCTGACCTTGAACAATCAATAACTGATGAAAGTGCATTGCGAAATGAACCCGGATTAAGCACAGTCTGGTGGTCAGTAAAAATATCTTCCTGTGTCGGAAAAGCAAGAAAACGTTCCCGGCTTAACTCTTCGCCATGCGGGTCAGACGGTTTATTGATCCTTATGTAATCGATGATCGTTAATCGTATAGAGTGAGACCACGTGCTGTGAAACGCCATCTTTATGTCTGTTACCCTGTCTAAACGACTATTACGTTAACCATTTCACCACGCGTTGGTTAAATATTTATATCATATTATGTCTAATCGAGCATTATTTAACAATATCAAGATGTATACTAGCTGTATGTGAGGCTCTAAACGACTATTACGTTAACCATTTCACCACGAGTTGGTTAAATATTTATACCATATTATGTCTAATCGAGCATTATTTAACAATATCAAGATGTATACTAGCTGTATGTGTCAGACTCTAAACGACTATTACGTTAACCATTTCACCACGAGTTGGTTAAATATTTATACCATATTATGTCTAATCGACCATTATTTAACAATATCAAGATGTATACTAGCTGTATGTGAGGCTCTAAACGACCATTAAGTTAACAACTTGATCATGTGTTAGCCGACATTTACCGTGAAGGTGGAGCAGATGTGGTGTGAGAGTGGGTAAAAAGCATCTTTGGTTGATTTAGGCCACTAAATACGTATGTGTGAAGTGTACTGTACATTTTAATCCAACTCATTATTTGCAGTGTGTATATTGTATCAATTTAAACACGTTTAACTCTCGATACGTTGGGTTTTATGCATGAAGATTGTATCAATTTAAACATGTTTGACTCTATACCTTGTACGCAAACTACCTGCTAGTTAAGACGAGAAACCCGGTTAACTGTGTTATACACTCTTAATGCTTATCGAAAAGAGAAGCCTGTGGCGGCAGTTTTTTTTCTTCTAAAAAGTGTGTCAAAATGACCATATGAATGACGTCCTATAACCGATGATAAGATAAAAATCATATTTAATACATATGGCCCTCACATGCAAATATCCTCTGGTTAGAAAATAAACGTAATTAAAATAACTATACACATTTACATGCAAAATATCCGTTGGTTAGAGGAAAAATGCGTTATTCGCTCCCCATGCATAAAATTATGGCCCCTCACTTGCAAAATATCCACTGGTTAGAGGATAGCTGCGGTTAAATACATTATTCGATCTTCATGCATATGGGGCATATATGTTGTAGTGGTTTTGTCGTTACTTACGTACACAAAGATTGTCGTGTTATCTAGAAATATATGCAGGGAGTGTAGAACATACATTCCTGGTCGGACGTTCACCGTATAGAGACGTTCATGACTTGATTCACACTCATATAGATAACATAGAAAACATTCCACATGCTTGTATTTATTTCATGTTACACGATAAATCAAATATCTGATCCCTGCACAAAACATCACACTGTACAATCAGTTAGAATGAAAACAAAGCTCAGTCATACACCATTTTAGCACTGGAAGGCTGTGGTATGTGATGTCATGTCTGTGAGAAAGTGTAAACAAAGACCCCGTGTTGCTTATTGGAAAGAGTAGCATATGTGGCTGCATCGGGTCTCCTGTAAAATATGTCAGAATGACCATATGTTTGACGTCCAATTGCCGATGATAAGATAACAAATCAACATGCTCTAGTGACATCGTTAAATAAAACTTACTTTTTGTAACACTGGAAACAAAAAGAAAACACAATAGCATAGACTAAAGCGTATAGTTCAATTCAGTCAGTGTTTATATATACATGTATATAGCCGTTATCTCATGTCAGATATGCAGATAACACGTAAATCTGAGAAGGGGTAGATAACTGTTTTTGTAATCATTTATCATAACAATTATTTCATAGAATGTCCATACAGCTGTTTCGTTCACAATTCAACTATGCAACCATAAACTATAATTACATGTATATACATTCAATCACAGTCTGTTATGTATAATCAATAATGTACTGATTATAGCATTTACGTTCACCCTGACAATCATATAATGTGTCCATACCTATTAAACTCAATTTTTTTTCACATTTCATTAGCATGTAGTTTTCTTCTGTTTATATAGAACAAGTAACGTTTGTTTTGTTTAACGATGCTACTAGAGTACATTGATTTTTATCTTATCATCGACTATTGGACGTCTATCATAGGGTAATTTTGACACACTTTTTAGAAGGAAACCCGCTGCCGCCATATATGCTACTCTTTTCGCTAAGAAGCAAAGGATCTTTTATATGCACTTTCCCACGGGCAGGAAAGAACATACCACGGCCTTTGTTGAGTCAGTTGTGGAGCACTGGTTGGAAAGGAAAACAGCCCAAACTGCAGATGGGTCCACTGAGAAGGATCAATCCGACGACCGACCGCTTCAAATGCGGGCACGTTACCGACTGAGCTACATCCGGTCCCAAGACCGTTAAAAATCAGACACATTACATTCAGTAACTTGTTTAGAATCCAATACGTACATCCAATGTTTCTTTTCTGGTCGTACTAATGTTTTAAAAATTTCAAACTATTTTTACTTGAATCAAATGGTATGTTAATGCATTTAGATATATTTTATCTGTTAGAGAACTTTATCTTTTTGTTATTTTTCAGAATCCAGAGGTATAAGCTAGCACAATAGTAAAATTAATTAAACAACATTACTGCCTTAATTAACATGAATTGGTTTCTTGATATTGTAAAATGCATGTATATTCCTCGCTGGTGGCAGTCATCATTATATATGGGAGTTCCTTAACAATATTGTGGTGGCAGTCATCACGACTGATTATCAACGCAATATTGCAGTCATCTTGACGGTGAATAATAACAATATCCCGTCTCCAGTTCACATATGTACATAGAAAATAGATGTAACAAAGATAAAAATCATGATGTATACAAACCTTGTACGAACTGGGCCATCATGCCAAGCATACACAAAACATTCCCGTACTTCATATCATCCAAGAGTAGGTTATAAACAAATATACAAAACGTTTCTTATGTCACTGAATTCTCTTGACTAATACAGCGTAAACGTTATACACATGTGAGGTAAACGTATTTAATAGACTATAATATATTAAAGGTAATTATTGTTCACGTAACCTAAGGCTATTTTTATGGTAAAATAGCACGTTTGTTTATCAACGGGTGATGGGGGTGGACAACGTCAGACGGAAACCTAAAAAGAGAACCAGTCACCCATTGTTAGCAATACACCATATATAGACGATAACAGGACAAGCTTTGTTACGCGATGTTCCGTGAATCAGACGTAACAGTCTGGCTTCCTTATATGAGCATATTGAAACAGGAAAGAGGATATCTCGAGTGAACAACACACAGGTGAGCTATTTATGTCACTGTGCATTTTATGTCCACGTCAGTTACTCTATACCACTGATATAGGACTGTAAAGACGCAGAAATCGTGTGGCAATGACTGAACTGGACTGGAAATTTTTAACGTACATGTACTTACATCTCTAAATAAGTGGTCAAGCACGCCTGATGGGCAAACATTCTGACAATGTCAGACGTTTCTGTCCATGGCAGGATTGTGGCAATGACAGATTCAGAGTGGGTGTTAGGCGTCTGCCTTACTCCATGAGAATAGTAGTTATACATGTACTTCGATATACATGTACCGGGGATTAAAAAAATAAAACATATATACCTTTGATGAGCCAGTTGTGGACCACTGATTGGAACTGAAACGATTGTGACATGTAAAGGAACGGAAATAATAGGAAATTTATACTGTACACGGTAATGTGCAGCTGTAGCCCCCCCCCCCACAAGGAACATCCCAGAGTCGGAGGTGGTACCCATGGCGTGTACTGGGATAAAATACTAACATATACATGTACGAGCTGATGTCCCATATACGAAACTAAAAAATGTTAACGTGTTTACATCACTAAATAAGTGTTCAAGCACTGTCCCATATAAAACACTCCTAGTATTAATAAGCTGAATCTTCAAAGGACACGCGTGACATTAAATTGAATTAAAGCGTGTAGTTAAGGTGGGATGGGAGTGTTTACAAGATGTCTCAATCATCTGGTGGACGAAACCCATTTTCTTCAAAGACGTTATCGTCTTAACGTGTAAACTGTCCCGACAGCTATAAAATTATGCCCCGACCCAGCCAGGTAGAACAGTGAAATTAGGCGAATAATAAACACCTGTATGTCATTGTGCTTCACATCCAGTTTCTGGACGACAAACAATGTCTTGTTGTTCTCCTTTAAGAGTTTAATAATGGGTGTTTACGTGTTTCCGTGCAGACTCGATGATTTGTCATTGCTCGACGTACGCACTGCCTGACAAGCCATAAAGACAGGTCAGAGTTGGGAGCTGGGGGTAAGCAGTCTGTAGCAGGTACACGAGTGCATGGATGAACAACAAGAAAGGACTTGTTATTGATGAAATGGTTGTCTGTACACTTGTTGAGTAACCGCCACACACATCCAGTCTGTCAAGAATAACTTCGTGATCAGACAAGAAAGACATGTCTGTTTAACATACTATTTAGAGTGTGCCTATTATGTTTGAAACGCTCTGTAATTTTCAAATCGTCTGGTGCAAAACACTAAATAAAAATAGTGAATCACAGAATGCTTAAACAATCAGCATAAATATTATTGTTAAATCACTGCGTTTTACATTTTAGACAGTTTAAAGTGGCAGTCTGTTTTTTGTTCTTTTAATATTTAACCATTTAGAATGTATATCATGCTCCATTCTTTTGACGCAACGATTTGCTGTATCGTGATTAGATCACGCGAAGTACACTAGAAATCGGCGAGTCGGACCGCCAGCTGTCCGCCATCGCCAAGTCGTAGTGCTATTCACGTGATCTACATATGGTACATCAGATCGTTGCGTCAGAAGAATGGTGCGTGGTGTGTATCAAACAAACGTACAAGATATATTCTGAATGGTTAAATATTTTTAAAAACCAGACACTGCCACTTAATTAATGTCCATGTGTACGTAAGTAACTGTTTTTATTTCATGGATTAAATACTCAATTTACAGGTAAGAATAACAATTTGAAGTTTTGTTTCGTATACTTCACGAAATTTACGATCTACGCTTATCCGTTCAAAAACTAGTAATCGGAGGATATGTTAATGCTATTATATGACTTGCTCTAAACAGTTGAATGCAATCAGTTTCCATAACTTTTTATTATCAGTTAGGTATTTAAATACACTTCCTGACAGACACGCGGTTTATTGGACGAAACAGGTAAAAACAAACAACAACAGGTGAACAGTCTCTAACTGAAATTATTTCAATTCTGGATGGGAAATAGGAAACTGGAATTGACAGATTAACGTAATAATTACCACGAAGTAACTCAATTCTTAGATAAGTCGGAAACAAATAAGATAAGAAATGAAATTAACGGGATTATACTCATAACTGTTCTTCAGAATCCAGGCGAAATGGAAAATAATGCATTTTCTCTTTCTCTTATCAGATTGCCAGATTAAATGTAAATATTTCCAGCCAGCGCTGCTGGTTTAATATGATAACTAACAATTGCAAATAGTTCTACCTCAGCGCCGCCCAGTTCGATGTGATAACCGAGCGATTGAAGTCTTCTAACGGTAGACTATTTCTTTGGCAAACTGCAGACTGCAATTAATCCGCTTTGAAAACATCTTAGTCCATTGAGGCAAACACATAATTATAGTCTCGATCAATGGAGACGTCAGACCCTCCGGGATGATGTTGTTACTGCTTGTGTAACCTAGGACACGTATCCCGCTGCTGTTGTTATGAGATAATCACTGAGCTACAGATAACAGTCATTTTATATTTCCTCAATTACTTTATTATTACTAATATAAACTTTCGATAGAGCCCACACAAACATTTTCTTTGCTAAAATATTTTTCTCACAAGACTAATTTTAATTAATTTATTAGTTGTAATGTCCATGGGAATATGGATAAAAAATGTTATGGTTGCTTATGTTCCTTATGGTTTGACTCACTTTCTCTTCTGGAAATATTTCAAAATGACCATTTGAATGACGTCCAATAGCCGATGATAAGATAAAAATCAATGTGCTCCAGTGGCGTCGTTAAATAATAATAATAATAAAACCGCTTTCTCTTCTAATCGTGTAGATCATTGATAATTGCAAGATGACACCTAAGAACATGCTGAATGTTAAAAAAGACAAATAATGTCACAAAATGTCGAATACATGCGTTGACACATTGTTTTGAAAGAACACCAAATTCAGAAATACAATCTATTCTGTTTTAACTTTCCTCAAAAAAAGTAAATTAAATAAATCTCAGTTAACGCAAATAACAACTGAAAGGACACTGGACCTGATTGTTGAAAGTTTACAAACAGCAAACACCGATACTACGACAACATCACACAGTTTACCAAGACGCGAATAAACGTCACATAATAATGTGACACTTGTAGTTTACACTTCTGACGTGTTAAGATGGTTTAAATTGTCGCGTTTCACTTTTAACAAGGTTGACTTTGACACTGATCTCCTGTCTAACATTGACGAGGCGTGAGACACGGCAACTACGCCTCCAGAGTAAACTGGAACCAGCAACATCTAAACAAAAAACGCGAAAATACAATTTACACAGCACCATGTCGACCTTGCATATCAAACGTGATTCGCCTCAAAACAAAGATGCATGGTATACACAGTTGACTCGGATGTGCATCTTGTTGCTCTGTAAAGTTAAGATAGCAAGACACAGTTATATCAAACAGTTTGCTGAGCAACAAAATGCACATCCGAGTCAGGCTGTTTATACCATGCATCTTTGTTAAGATGGCAAGACACAGTTATATCAAAGAGTTCACAACATCCTGAGATGCATTTTCTGTTCCGGACGCGGTGGATGGATAAAACGATAAACTGCGCCTGGGAGAGGCGTCTGATATAACACTGTGGCTCTGAACGTAGAGGTCCTGTCCTAACATGCTGAGGTAAACAGTAAGGTGATATGGTTGACGGAAGATGTCATGAAGAAGTATTGTGTTAATTGTGCAAAGATGTCATGTCACAGTTTTCTCAAATACCTAGCACCACACTGAGATTGTCAAAATACAGTCGAGTAGCTCAGGTACTCTAATCATTGCTTGAATGATACACAACCATCAACACAACTGACAGCCATTTCCATCTCTTTCCATCAACCAAAACAAAGTAAAGTTTGTTTTATTTTAACGACGCCATTAATAGTCTGCTATTCCACGTCAAACATATGGTTATTCTGACAATGGGTTTAGAGGAATCCCCGTCCGTCACATAGGATACCCTTACCCATAATGCAATGTGCTCCAACAACGACTACCATCACAACAATTCAGGCATAGAGACAGTCTCTGTTTTACCAGCTTCCATCAAGACATTGTTCAAGCCTCTGTCAGAACAAACATCTGCTCACAAAGGGAAGCACCCCGACTCAGTTACCATTACGTTTAGGTATATTATTAATAGCTACACCTATTCCAATACCATGGGATTGGGATTATATTCATAACTACACTCACGGGTCTCTGTGCTTGACATTTGACATGCATCACCATTAAACATCTTACATTATTGATAACGCGGGGATAAAGTCAGCGTGTGACGAACATAACCTTATTGGAGACACTTACAGTTGTGGGAAACACGTTGCACCCTGTGAGGGTCAAGCCAGTTCATCAGCTATAGGGTTTACATGATCATCTTAACGATAGACATCAGGCATTGTAAATTATATAATTGTTCATCGTCCTTTTTATTAGTGTATTTGTTTAATATCGTTATACAATAAAAGGTGTCAACCTCTTCTGGTATTAAGTATTTCAAGCTTAAAACTCTATTTAGTGTGTTCCTCATCCACTAGAAGCCCACTGCACCATTCTATTCCTATTTTATAAATTCATCCTTTAAATATAACGCATTTTTTCTATAAATAATACAAATCTTTAAACAACTATTATATTACCCAATTAACAAAATGATCACTCAAATGTTCGGCCTCCTGCCATTCATCACAGAACTGGAATACTATGCGGAACCTAAGTTATATCCATTATTGCTGACATTTTTATGAATATAAAACAATTTTTTTTAAATAGTAAATTGCTATTATATTATCAATTTACTGATCAAATACATCGTAGGGTTTCATACATATCTGAACATTATCTTATATAATATTTGGGATTTGCCAATAGACACAAAACCTAAATTAAGGACTCTCCTTACACATTTTACAACACACATTGTTTCACTAATAAAGATGACAAAACAGAAATTATTTATAGATTTTAAACACGAAGACAAAGTAAAAGAAGCATTAGTTTAAGATCTAAAAATAACCTAACAGTTGGGGAACATACGACAAACATTATTTTCTTCACTTGGCCTAAACAAAACGAAATGATGGGAAACGATTCGAGGCATTTATTTATTGTTTGTTTCATTGTGTCACGGAGAACACAGTTAAAAAGACTCGCTCAGGCGTGTAATCACGGAAAGAAATCCAATTTGTTGAGCATATAAGGGAATTCTTCTGTGTTCTTTCTTTGAAGAGACGTAAACACGAGTTTACAATGGCTTTACAGTGATATCATATTATAATGTTGTTTAAAATGATTTAGCAAAGTTCGTTTCATGTATTTTATAAGTGATGTTTATCATTTTATTTGAAAACCGCGTGAGAGTTGTGCGATGTTTCTACATAATATATACTGAACATAAAAGAAAGACAAATAAGATTTAATTTTGAAACGATAGTTAGTGTGTTTTATATGACTTGAGACTGGACCTGGCAGTACAAACTCCTAACAAGACTGGAATAATCCCATGCTATGTTGATATCATTATATCTATCAAAACTATTAGAAGACGTGTTCAGACGTGATGCTCAAACTGCCTAAAAATTACAATAAATAATAAATACACACATTTAAAACAAATATCGGAAACAGGTCTTGACCTCTTCTCAAGCACATCTGCTTGGAGTATGGTCTTCAAACGTTTTTAAAAATTGAATGTTCTACTTTATAAATCTACAAAACATTCTGCCATATAGGAAACCTAGTCAAATAAACTGTTAGAGATAAAATCAGTTTCGTGAAATAATTTATCTTCTTTTGAAGTTTATGCTTAGTGATATTATCAAGCACTCAGATACCCAAGAGAGACATTCAACACAGAAAACAGTTCTGACCTTGGTGTTGAATAACTAGTTTTACTATTAGAACATTAATTTTCTCGCGTGCAAGGATACGAACTATTCTTGCTTGTAAAGGGTTCCCTCTACGAAACAGGATACGCTCATCTGTTATGTTTTATCTAGCACTAATTGACTTTTGATTTTGGTTGGAGTTTTCCTTATACAGAGATTGCATTTATATCCAGTACATTATATATTGGATTTAAAACCATTGTGCGCATTATTCCCTATAATTAGAACTTATAGTTCAGCAACGGAAAGGAATATTTGTTGTATGACGATAATTAGAACAATATTGAAATACGTGTCGTTAACAAAACAAAAACAGTTTATTTAATGACAATCATCCACGTGTTTATAAAACACACACGCGCGTGCACACACAAAACACACACAAACACGATAGCCAATTAATCTACTCTTCGATTACCAGCAAAGTTCCTAATTTTCTTTCAAACATACAGGACTGTGCATACCACAAGTGTTGATATACCACTGTCTACCTCGAACCACGATATAAGTATATCAGTGTGTCAACTAAGTAGCATTGATCCTATGAATCATGGTGTCTGAGCCGCGCACTGAACGACGTACTTTAAGTCTCGTCACAAACATCTGCTGAATGCCGGAATCAGTATGTCTACTTTAATAACGTGAGATTTTAATTCTACTGATAAAATAACGCACTGAATGAAATGAAACCAATATGTCTTGCAGCTGTACAGAACAAGATTTGAGAGTTAGTTCTAGATTGGTTTTCACACACTCACAATAAATATGCAACGCGATGGAAGAAATCAAGAAACACGAGCGTAAGAACACAGCAGCGTTCAGTCTGGCCTTCACTCGCTTCCTCTAATAAAGCTAATTTCTCTCAAAACATCTCTATGTAATCTGAATCAGATGTACCCTTCAGACCTGGCAGATATGTTGTCTTGTATAGAAACAAGTTGGTTTATTTAACGACGCCCCTAAAACATATTGATTATAGTTTTAATCATTGGGTATTGGATGTCAAGCATATATGGTCATTCTAACAGTGTTTTAGACCCGTCCTGGGTAGGGTGTCCAGAAACGTCGGACATCGTGCCCAGGATGGACGTGCTTGAACAGTTATTTAGTGACGAAAGCGCGTTAAAAAAATTCCAGTCCAGTCCTGTGTTTTAGAGGAAATCCGCTTCAGTTACTCTTTCCGATAAGAAACAAGGGGTATGTCGTGTCCACAGACAGGACAGTACTTACCACGGCCTTTGATATACCATTAATTGTAGTTATTTTATGTTTACACACATCACAACTCAACATATCGTTTGTTTACTTGATGTTAATACACACTAGCAGTAATGCCATATAATGCACACATCGCAACTTTCTACATCAAGGTTTTGTTTACCCTTCGTGCGATGAGACAAAATATTTCAATGACATCGTCAAACGACGTCAACTCAAACGCATTCTTTCTGTGAGCTGCGGTATTGACCGAGTGGTGAGGTCAGTGACGTCGCCATTTCATCAATAAAACGACACTAAATCTCTTAGTGGTCTTCAAGAGTGTAAAGCAGAGTTGACAGATTTAAACCTCGAGATAAGATATGGCGATCACCACAGACCATCAGCAAAATGATGATACTACTACTAGGATACATTGTAAAGCAGCAGTCAGATGTGACAGATTTAAAACTCTAGATAAGATATGTCGCCATCATACTGATCCTCTACAAACAAGAATACGTTGTAAAACATCAGTGAGATTTGTCAGCTTACAAGATTAGATAAGATATCATAACAATCCTGTACACACTTGAACACATTGTAAAACAGCAGTCAGATGTGACATTTTACAAGTTTAGATAAGATATGACGATCATCGCAGTACTTAGTAATATTGTAAAGCATGGTGAAATCGGAGAACAAAAACTAGATTAGATATGATAACCATCTTTATAAATATACATATTATAAGCCATTATAACAATTGTAAACCAAACCGTTTTAAAACTAGATAAACCATAAAAGTAATTAAAGTCGTCTGTGAAGCGGTCGGCCATCGAATCGATCCTTCTCAGTGGAATCCATTCACAATTTTGCTTATTATTTGTTCGAACTAGTGGTCCACATCTGGTTCATCAAAGGCCGTGGTATGTGATGTTCTGTCTGTGGGAAAGTGCATATAAACGACCCTTTCAGCTTATCGAAAATAGTATCCTATGTGAGTACAGCGGGTTTCCTTTAAAGAATTGTGTCAGAATGACAATGTTTGACGTCCAATAGCCGACGAGAAGATAAAAATCAAAACCAATTGTGGTAGCCAATAAATCCCGAGCTACCCCAAAGGTCAAGCCTTTATCAATGTACTCTAGCGGCATCATTAATTAAAACAAACTTTGTAAGGGGAAGGGTGGTTCAATGATATGCATTGATATCTATAGAGTACATGTCATACATCTACGTCTTATCTGCTTGTCAGAACGACCACGATTCTGTAAATCAAACTTTATACAAAATAAGTCACAGACAGCCGCACAGAAGATCAAGACGACCCAGATGAACTCCATAATCTCAGCATGTTTCAGCTATTAGCATTCTAAACCCACCAGACAGAAAATCTATAGTTTTGTTGTGAATTGAGACTATTTTGAGAAAACTCCCGCATTAACGACAGACTTCAGTTATCTCACCCGTACAGACACGCTAACCAGCGAAGCAAGCAGGCAATTACGACACCTGCATGTAATATAGATCTTTAAATAGATTTTTTTTAAACTATCAAGTTCAACGAAAAAAAATCCATTAGATGATTGTAAACCACATTATGCTAGAACCATTAATTTGATCAACAGCTGTGGTAACCATTTAATTTTTTTAATTTCTTGAGTAAATTTATTTCATCGAGACCTTGATATAGGTGTGTCCTGTTGGTCATTCCCAAAAATCATTAAACGTTAATAAACATTGAATAACCCACCCACCCACCAACATTCATAAAAAAAGAATAACACACACACACAAATTTTTTTAAAAAAAATTGCCGGAATTCAAAACCCCAATAACCAACAAACTACATGTATTCGCGAAACTCGTCTCCTCGTCAGTCGTCGGATCGATCCTTCTTAGTGGACACATCTGCAGTTTGGGCTATTTTCCGTTCCAACCAGTGCACCACAACTGGTTCTTCAAAGGCCGCAGAATGTAGTATATGATGTCCTGTTTGTGGGAAAGTGCATATAAAAGATCCCTTGCTGCTTATCGGAAAGAGTTGCCTATGTGACGGCAGCGGGTTTTCTCTAAACAAATAGCATAATTACCATATGAATGACGTACAATAAGATTTTTTTAAATGAATGTGCTCCAATGGCGTCGTTAAACAAAACAAACATAACCCCTCCTCACCAACTGTCAGTGGCACATAACAGTTACTGATAGCTAAAGGTCTGGAATGTGTCATCACATTAACTCATTGCACTCTACTGTTTTGACAATGAACATGCATGGAGATCAACATACGTGTTGGTTTTGTTTTACAGTTGGAAGGTATGTTCACAATTCAGACAATGAGGTTTTAGTCATGCAACCCGGAATATCCGCGATCAGCGTCATTTTTATAACCAATCAGCGGTAGTTAACAACGATGGTGTCACTGAATCTTTCCCGTCCTGGGTAGGGTGTCCGGCAATGTCGGACATCGTGCCCATGAGGGGGGGTGGCGCTTGAACACTTATTTAGTATGTAAGCACGTTAAAAAATCCAGTCGTCCACTGAATTGCTATGTTCGTTTAGTGTTTATCTTTTGGTTCAAAGTCAAGTAAAGTGAAACGTCTACGTGCAGAACAATCTGTTATACA
>JAUTWP010213323.1:1748-15709 GCA_033042655.1 Cyathermia naticoides | reverse complement strand
TACAAAAAAGTTACAATGATTAGTTGATTACTTAAATAGATTACAAAATAAAAAAAGAGAACATAATTTTTTATATATAAAAACACTTAAAGAAGTAAGAAAAAAAGAACTTTATAATTTACTTATTAACTTAAAATAGAAATGAAAACAAAATTAGTAACAATAATCCTAATATTAGTTATACTACTTGCTTGAGCTTTATATAAAGCTAATGAATATAGAACCACTTTAAACTGGTACCAAAGGGCAGATAGATTGAATGATAGATACTTTGATAAAGAATATGTATTTGTAGGCTCATTAGATTATGAAAATGCAAGTAAATGTATAAAGGATTTACCAAAGAAACTATTTTATACTAGATAAAAAACTCCAAAAAAAGATTTGCAATACTCCAATTTTTAAATATACTAATATCAGTTAATTGATAATATTTAAAAGATGAGCAAAGAAGTAAGAGTAATATTTGATGAGCAGCAGCTCAGTGACTTAGAGAAAGTCAAAGAGTTCTATAAGGAGAAGACAAGAAAGAAAGCATTAGTTAAAATATTAGAAGAATTTATTAAGAGGAAAAAATTATAATCTATCTTAAAAGATAGATTACAGGATACTAAAAACTTTTTTAAAGTAAGATAACACTTAGTATTCTATAATTTATTTTTTAATATTAATTATTATGTTAGTATGATATGTTATAAGTTTAGTAGTAGGAGGAATTATTTGAGCTTGATTATATTTTATTATTTCAGATAACAATTGAAAGTTATTGAATATATGTAAAGCTTCATTAGAAAACAGGAAAAGAAAAGTTTCTGAGTTAACAGAAAAGAATTCTAGTTTAACAGAAGAACTTAATGAGTTTAGACAAAAGATTAAAGATTTATCTTCTATTGTTAATGATAGAAATAAAGATATTAAAATCTTGAATTGAAAACTTAAAAAAGAGCAATGAGTTACACAAAAGCTTTTTAGTGATCTGGAATATCAAAAAAAGAAATGACATTGATATAGAGAAACTATAAGAGATTTAAAGAAAGATGCATTATGAATTGGTAAATATAATAAACAGATAGATAAACTATTATATATTATCACTAAGTGACATAAGTTACCAAAGGATGTAACTAAATCTAATTTATCTAATGTTGATTTATTATCTATAGTTTATAAAGAAGATAAAAAATCTTTAAAGAAATTATGATTTGATAAAGAGTTAGATAAAAATAAAATATCATGGTTAGAAGAATTAATTTATAATTTAAAATAGATGTGAGTTACACTTAAAAATCTAAAAGTTAAATGAAGATGGAAAGCTGAATCTAAGATGTCTATGGAAGAGTTAAAGTATTATAATGAATACAAACAAAAACATAGAGAAGAGACAGAAAGATTAGAATGAATATTAGAACACTATAATTCACTCTGTAAGGACAATGAAATTGTTTTACCTATGTATCTTACTATGAGGAGGAAAAATGTACCAGATAAGAAAATAGCCATCAATATGAATGGTTATAGAAACTGGGATCATATGAGTAACAATATAATTAAAACAAGATTTAAAGAAGTTATAATTAAATTTATAAAAAAATTTAAAAAATTTAATAATCCAATTCATATAACATATACTATATATTATGATAGAGAACCAGATGGTATGAATGTATCATCCACTATATCTAAATATTTTTTAGATACATTACAAGAAGAATGAATTATAGAGAATGATAATATAGAGTTTGTAACAGAGAGTTATAAATCATGAGGAAGAGACAAAGATAATACAAGGGTATTAGCTACAATAAATAATTTATAATTAAAATAATAAAAATGAAAAAAGATTTACAAACGTTATGATCTTATTTCCCAACAGGGCAATTTAAGATAGTTGATGTATTTGTTGAATGAGCAGCAAAAGAATCTCAACAATTATTAGTATGAACTTCATGATATAATATTGATTTATTAAAAACTGAATTATGAAGAGTGGTGGCTAAGACTATTTCAAATGAATTTATAAAAAAAGAAGTTGAATGAGCTGTGACTAAGAAAGCTGAATTCCTAAATAATTTAATAGAGAGAGGGATTAAAGAATGAAGATATTATGAATATCAAGATTTCAATTATTATCAAGCAGATAATGTTGCAGCTAAAGAAGAAGCAACATGAGTATCATTAAGCTTTATATCAAAAGTTGAAAAAAATTTCAAAGATGTATGAAGTAATTCTAAAATAGAATATATTTATATTGATGATATAAAAGAGGATAGTAAAACAGATACATATCTAATAGGATATAAACCATTAGATTGAACAATACTATTCATCTGAGGGACAATAAGTATGCCTAGACAAGTAAGTCTATTGTAAAAATTTATATTTTAACAAATAAAAATATGTGACCAGAAATAACAAAACTAGAAAGTTCAATGTTTGAATGAGTAATAACAAGATGAGTAATGATATTGTTTTTTAAAACAAACAAATCAATTTATATCTATAGTGACTTAAGTAAAGAACAAATAGAATGAATGTTAAAAGCAGAGAGTAAGGGTAAATACTTTATAGCTAATATTCAAAAGACAGCTAAGTTTAAAAAAACAGAATATAAAACAATAGATGAAGCTATATTATCTATTCTGTAGACTACAATAGATTTAATTTTTAAAAGTTAAAAATAAATAAAATGAAAGTAAAAATATTAAAAGCAGAGATTACTACAGATTGAAAAACACATTCAGATATATATTGAATAATGATGAATTGAATAGATATTAAAGAACAGATAATATTTGAATTTATAATGAATGATTATACAATGGCAATTATGAATTGAAAAGAGAAAATATTTCAATATTTATTTCAATTAATATCATTAATGTATTTTAATGAAGATACAAGAAAAACTGTATATGATTCTATGGAAGTAAAAATTTTTGAAGAAAAAGATTTTGATTCAGAAGATCAAGAATGAATTGAATATTTTAAAGTATTGAGAGAGACATTAAAATAGAATTTTTAAAAGACAATTCTTTTTCTTTTAATTATTTAAAAATAAGGTATTAATAAATAACAAGTTTCTTAACAGAAACTTACTAAACAATTTATGGTTTAGTTTTGTACAAAACCAGCTAGTTAGCTACTAGTATATTTTATATAATAACCATAAATAATTATGGCATTTGCAAACTGAAACAGCATTGAGGCTGTTAACCCTATAGAACAATTCCTTAAATGGAAAGGAAAAGACTCTGATTGATTCTTTGTTAATTATAATAAACAAACAAAAGAAAATGAAAGAGTTGATTTTAAAGACTTTGTTATTATTGATACATGATTCAATATAGCATGAGGTAAACAAAATCCAGATGGATCATATACTTGATACTTTAGTAATGAGATTAAATCATTTGAAGAAAAATTAAGAGTAATGGTATCTGGAAGTTGAGTAGCATTATTTGAATGATTTTATTCAAATATAAAAGATAGTGTAAAATCTGAATGAGGATTCTTACAATTATGTATTACATATTTAGATTTAACAGATTGAAAATTAAAAGAGTTATTTCTAAAAGGACAAGCATTTTATAATTTCTCTGATCAAATATTGAAAAGAGCTAAATGAAAAATCATATCATTTGATTGAGCTAACTTAGTAAAAGGTAAAGCATTTAGTTATAATGAACCTAAGTTTAGTATTTCTAAAGAAGAATTATCTGAAAAGGATTTAGAGTTAGTAAATAAATATGCAGCAGTAGTAGATGAATACTATGAAAAATTAAGAGAGAAATATAAATCTAAAGAAGTAGAAGAAGTAGTTGAAGAAGTTTCAACTGAAACTAAATGATATGCTACACCAGCATGAGTAACAGAGGATAAGAAATTTGAAGCTACACCAGAACAAAAAGTTCAAGCTACAAATAAAGTGAAAGAAGCAGAAGAAAATCTAGATATTTCTGATTTGCCTTTTTAACTTTATAATGCATAATATAGAAGATAATAAAAACATAGTTTAGTTATCTTCTTTTATTTCTTTACAAGACAATAAACAATGAATAGAAACAATATCCATGATAATACATTACTTAGATTACAATTTGAATGAATGGTAAAACATCATTGAATTGAATATGCTAGAGAGCATATGCAAAAAGATTATTGAATAACAGTATAGTTATGATAAACCAAATTAAAAAGATATTAAATCAAAGAAAGATATCATGTGAAGTTAAATTAATAAAGATAAAAGATTTGATTGAGTTAGATGTGACTAATAACTATTGATTTAATAAGCTAGTGAAATTAGCTGATAGAGAGCTAGAAAAACTAAATGAGTGATATGGTAACCAAGTGACTAAAATAATGATAGAGAATCTAGATTCTTATATATATAAGACAGGTAAAGATTATGCTAATCATTATTTAGTTATATTAAAATGGATCAAGAAAGATGATACAATTAAACCTATTACTAAGAGAGAAGTAAAAGAGTATAAAATAGAATTCTAATTAGATACACAATGACAATAATACCACCATATGATTTAGAAGCAGAACAAAGTCTATTATGAGCAATGATGATAGATGAAGCAATAATACCATATACTGTTTCACAATTGAAATCAGCTTATTTTTATAGTGAAGAGAATTCATATATCTTTAAAGCAATAGCATTTTTAAAGAGTAAGAATAAGAATGTAGATTTAGTAACAGTTAAGGATCAATTGACAGCATTGGAAATAGAGGTTAAGAATCCTAAGTTTAAATGACAGACTGTAGAGAAATTTAAAAAAGAGAATGCATTAGATAATATAGGATGAATGAGTAAGTTGGTAGAACTTACAGAGGTAACACCTGTATCAAGTAATTATAAAAACTATATAGAAATAATAATAGAAAAATATAGATTAAGAAAATTACTTCAACTATGATGATATATAGAAAACAATGTAAATAATAATTTATCTAGTTGAGAAGTATTAAAACTATTAGAGACATGATATAAATCTGTAAGTGTATTAGAGAAGAAAGATGATACAATAAAGATATGAGATGCTATAATGAATAGGATAAATAATTTATCTGAACAATTAGAAGTATGATCAGAATCAGTTGTATCAATTAAGACTTGATATCCACAGATAGATAATAAAACATGACCATTAGTATCATGAAACTTTGTAGTAGTATGAGCATCTTCTGGACTTGGTAAGACAGCCTTTTGACTTAATATTATAAATAATAATATACAACATAACAAGAGAGTATTATTATTTAGTATGGAAATGAAAGCAGATGAGATAGTAGATATATTCATAGCTATGCATACAGATGTAAAGAGAGATCAATTAAATAAATGGAATCTAATTACAGAAGAATACACAGATAAGATTAATCTATCTAAAGCAGAATGAAAAGATGTGACTGAATTGGAAAAACAAAGAGAAGAAGTAGTAGATAAGAAGAATGAATTACTTATGGAAATCTGACATCAATTAGAATGATTACTAGAAAATAATTTATTTATAAATGATAGTTCTAGTTTATCTATAGAGATGATTCAACAGAGACTAATGGAATTAACACTATCAGAACCTATTGATTTAGTTATAGTAGATCATATATGATTAATGAAATGATTAAAATGACAGACTACAACAGATAGAATAAGTTATATTAGTAGAAGTTTAAAAGAGATAGCAGGAACATTTAATTGTCCCATAATAGCTTTAACACAACTACTATCTAAACAGATAGAAGATAGACCAGATAAGAGACCATTAGTGAAAGATATTAAAAATAGTAGTAATATAGCAGAGGATGCAAACATAATACTATTACTAGATAGACCACTATACTGGGAATATAAATCAGAAGATGATGATGCACCTAATGAACAACCATTTGATATTTACATAACTAAAAATAGAAAGTGAAAATTATGAAAGGTTAATTTAGAAATGAATATGGAGAAGCAATTAATAACAGATAGTATCTGGGAATAATTTTTAATAAATTAAAATGACAAATAAAGAACATTTAAAAATAGTATTTATAGATACTCTATCAGAAATAGAGAAAGAGTATTGAATAAAGGATTGAGAGTTATGAAAATTTACAACAAATATGTTAGATGAAATAAATAAAGTTTTATAATTTAAAATTACAATATGAAATTACCATATGAGCAAAGGAGGAAAGTAAAGAATAAAATAGCTGACTTACAGGTTGGTGACCAAATACCATACCTTAACAGACCATATAAGATAACAAGAATATATGATGATGGATGGTATGAGATAGAACAAATAGATAATAAAAAATCTTTTGCAGTAATAGATGAAGATATTCTATTTGATCTATTAGCAGAAGAATTAATTGATAATTATTATTCAAATGAAAAATCTGAATAAATTCTTATCTGATAATAATTATGAGTTATCAGATACACTAACATACAATAGTTATAAAGCTTGAACTAGATCAGAGACAAGGAGTTATGATAGTATTAGTGTATCTGAGATACTTAATCTTATAATAGATCCAAACTTTGAGAACATAAAGAAGTTCATACAACCACACTTAGATACAGCAATGTCCTATGGGACAGCTAAACACACAGAGTATGAGAACTATGCTAAGTGAGCTAAGTTAGATAATGATAAGATTAATAGACAATTTATATTAGCTCTTATTAAGGAGTGAATAGAGATTAAAGAGACAGAGAAAATGTTCAGTCACAAGTTATCAAATGGATTACCTGTGACTTGAACTATTGATGTCTTAGGAGAGATAGATAATGATAAAGTAGTTATTGATTATAAGAACACAAAATGAGAAAGGAATCTAAAATCTAAAAAACAATGGATTCAAATTTCTGCTTATACAACATTGAGTGGCTTAGACAAATGATGATTACTTTATTTGAATAAGAAGAAATATAAACTAAAAATGTTATCAGAAGAAGATATGATATTCTATAAATTAGTATGGCAAGACTTACTACAATATGTTGAATATCTATTTGAAAATAATTTAGTATTTAATTTAAAATAAAATGAAAAAGAATTGTATAATAAAAACTTTAATGTTTGATATATTAAGTTTAATGACACTAACATGAATTTCAACATTAATAGTAATGATAGCATGATTAATGGTATATGATATATGATATTTATTATATTCATATTTTGATTTATCTATACTTAATTATTGAGAAGTTATTATATATGAAAAGTATTTATTAACTTGATTATTATTATTAGTAATTTTAATGTTACTATTTTTGATATGATTAATATTTAAATGAATATATGAATATATAATAAGATTAAAGAATAGATGTAGAAATAATTTTTAATATATAACTTAAAATAAAATGATAGTAATAACAGAAGAAGCAGATAATTTTTTAAAAATAAATACTAAAAATATTTATAAAAAAATAGATAATATAGAAATGGTTGTTATATGAAATTTACAGAAAAGACCAAACCATAAACAAGAAATTTTTATAAACTCAGATAATGTTTGAAGTTTTTTAAAATACTTATTAAATTTTAATTTAAAATAAAATGAATTTAAATACAATTTTATTAATTGTACTATGTGTACATTTTGATATATTTACAGTATCACAAGCAATAGCTGCTATATTATTAGTAGTTATTTTTATAATATTTACATTAATAATTAAAGCAAAAAATGATTAAGAATATAAACATAAAAAAAGTCAGATGAATAAATATGTCATCTGATTTTACTAATTTAAATATATTGACTGGATGAAATTGAGTTGGTAAGACTACAATAATTCAAATTATAAAAGATATATATAAATGAAAATCTAAGATTAAAGAATGAGTTGTTAGTTTAACAACTGACACTGAATTATATAACTTAGTGAAAGGGAAAATAGTTGAGTGACCTAATCTATGAGACAAGATGGAATTAGTTACACCTTGATCATTTTTAAATACAAAAGTAAAATGAATAAATTCTACTAAGCAAGAACAAAGAGAGACTATCAGTAAATTAATATGAATAGATAGGAATAAATTCTTTGAAGAAGCTTGAATAGATTATGATTTAAAATGATTACTAGGAGAACTAAAAACAATCAATACTAAAGAAGATACATATGCAGATGAGTTAGTTGAGGCTCAGAACAACTTAAAGTCTTTGGAGGTAGTAACACAGCCTAAAGAGATTAAACTAGCTGTGAGCAATCAATGAGAGTTAGATTTACTTAAAAGAGAATATGAACAATTAAGTGGAACTAATAAAGAACTTAAACCATTTTGAATTAAACCTAAACCAATAGAATTAATTCAAGATAGAATAGAGCAATGAAATGAAAATGAATTACAATTATTGAAAGGTGAATTAGATCAGATTAAAAATAAGTGACTGAATATTAAAGATACTTGTCCTACTTGTAATCAGAAATTACCAGATGCAGATAAAGTAAAACAATCTTTAAGAGATGAATATATTAAAAAACAAGAGGAGATAGATAAGTTTAATCTAGTGGAGACTAAAACTATTAAATGAAATTTTGAAGAGTACCAAAAAATACAAAGAGAAATTTCAGATATAGAAGCTATAGAGAGAAGTAATGCAGAAGCATCAGATTATAATTTAGAATTAGATACTAAACTAACTGAATTAGATTCTAAGATTAAATCATTTACATTAGTTAAATGAAATCAAGAAGAATATGAATCTTATCAATCTGAATTACAATCATATAATACATATCTTAACAATCAAACTAATTTAAACAATAGAGTAACAGATTTAAAATCTAAGATAAAAGAATTAGATGGTAAACAATTAGAAGATAAAATAGATAAGTATAGAGAAACAGAAGATAAGTTCATAGAATCTATTAGAGATAAATTAAAGATAGGAGATTTAGAATTTAAATTTTATAAAGAATTAAAATCACCAAATGCAGAAGGTGACTTATATGCTAGTACATTTGAAATATACTACAATGATAAAGAGTATACAGAATTAAGTTGAGGACAACAAGTAATAGTTGATATAGTTCTAGCTACACTATTTATTAAAAAGTATGGATTAGACTTTATACTAATTGATGCAGCAGAAATATCTACAGATAATCTAAAAGAAACAATAAAGAAATATTGTGACTGATTACAAGTAATCTGTACAAGAATATGAACAGGTGACTTAAGTATACAAAATAACTTTTAAAATAATATGCCTTATAAGTTTGAAACTGAGAAAAAGAAACTACCTAAGAATTTAGATAGGAGAATAAGATTAACAGATAAAGACAAAGAAGAGATAAAGATATTACTAGAGACTACAAGTTTATCTAATAAAGAGATATGAGATAAATATTGAGTACATAGAAAAACTATTTATCTTATTAGATATCCAGAACAAGCTAAGAAAGAAAAAGAAGATTATAAATTAAGGAGATTAGATTGAAGATATTATAATAAAGATAAACAAACTATAGCTATAAAAAATACAAGAAGATATAAAAAAGAAAACATTAAAGAATTAATTTAATGTATTAACAGATAACAATTTTTGTTACACAAAAATTACTAAATAATTTATGGTAGGGGTTTTAAGCATCTCTACCATTTTTATTTTATTAACCAACTAGTTGCATAATGCAGCATTATTTTATAACATAACATATAAAAATATGGAATGAGTATCTGTGACTTTAATAGATAAGTTCAACAGGAACTATACTACAATGAAGTCTAATGAGCTTGAAGAAGCTATGATGGACTATGATGGTTCAGAAAAAACTCTAGACTATCTAGATAATATTTTAGAAAATAATAAATAAAGATATGAGTTTTTCACAAACAAGAGAACAATATCTTAGTAAGTTTAATGTTAAGATTCAAAATATATATTTATTATTATATTATAAAGATATTAAAACTATTAAGAGATTAAGAATAGATTATACATTTACAGAATTAATTAATTTAAAAACTAAACAATTATGATTATGAAGAAAAAAATAAAATGTAGTAATTGTGAAAGTACACATAGAGTTGATGATGAATGAATATGTAATAAATGCTCAGAAAATGTAAGAATATGTAGATGATGTTGAGATGTAATGTCATCATGATACATATATGAATCAGATGTATATTGTTGTGAATCATGTTTACCTATATCAAAAGAACAATGGGAAAAAGAATATACAGATAATAATGAAAATTGTTATACAGAATGGGAATCAATTTATATGGATTAATAAAAGATTATGATAAAAGAATTAGAGAATAATTTAAAAGATATACCAGAAAATTTTGCAAATAGATATTATGAATGATTATGAGATCATAAACAAATATATAATTATTGTGATGATATAAAATATTGAAGAGTAAAACTTAATTGAAAAGAGAAAATCCAAATTTTTGAAACTTGATATTATAGTTGATATGAAATATGTATTAATGATTTAAAAAATATGTTAACAAAAAAGAATAAATCACAAGCTATTGATTTAGTGGAATTAATAATGCATGATTTAGATATAACTAAATGAGATATATCAAATAATTTTAATGATTAATAAAAAACTTATGAACAATAAATTAAAAATAGAATTAATGGAAGATTGACTAGTTGATATAGCAAAAGCTATAATACTAGATTTTTATCCAGATTATTTTATGTGAGAAGAATTAGATATAGAAGATGAGCCAAGAGTTATAGAAACATTTGATACATTACAAACAATAATAAATAACAGAGATAATGATCCATATGATACAGCTAATTATGATATGTGATATTATTTATGAGTAACAAGTAAGGAATGTATTTCAGATAAAGACAAAGATTCTATCATAGATTATATAGAATTACTTAATGGAGTGTATGAAGATAATCAATATGATATTGAAGATTATGAAGATGATGATGAAGATGAATGAACAATGACAGCAGAAGATAAATATGAATATGATAAGAATCAAAGAGAATTTGAATATAATAGAATAATTAAAATAATTAATAATCTATAATACAATGGAGTATACAGATAAAGTTAAATGGTCTACTATGGATTTATGAGTTAGGAATGATATTATAAAAATAAGAAACAACATTAAGAAATGATTAGACTTAGCATATTCATTAGAAGATTTTTTAAATTATGAATGTATTACATTAGGTAATGCAATAAATGAAATGCAGAAATGAAATTATAAAACTGCAGAAAAAATATTATATACTAATGAATATGAGTTTATCATATGCTGAAAAGAAATCAACAAGGATAATTGTTCTTGTTACAGGTGTGAATATTAATTTAATAATAAAAAACTAATATGGAAATTAAAAAACTATGTGAGAATATCACACAAATAAAGAATTGAAATCATATAGAGGATTTAGATTTAAAAGATACTAAGAATGAATTAGAGGAAGTGACAAGACTAACTAACTTAGTATACAGAGAAAGATGGTGAGAACCAGAACTTGAAAAATATTATAAATCATTTATTAAATCAGTAGAATCATATAAAGATTATCTTGAATCAGATTGCGACCTTAGAGATAAAATTAATTATCTAATTAAAGAACAATATCTTAATCAAAAAGATATTGATAAAGCTTATGAAGAATATAAATCTAATGAATGAGAAGATGCAGAAGAATATGAAGAATGGATTGAAAGTGACTGATATGAAAATGAAGATACATTAGATGAATGGATAAGAGAAAACAATCAAGCATTAGAAATACAAATGTATAAAAATAATGATAAGGATTTTGATGAATATAAAGCAACAATAACTTTATGATTTGGTTGACCTAATATATTCATACAAGTTGACAGCAGATTTAAAAATGTAGTATACTGAATATATTGGTGAGGAAATAAATATGAAAAAGAATGTTCATATTTATTTGATGAGATAAAGCAAATGTATAGCTTAGAAGCTTATTTATATTAATAATAAACCTGTGACTAAATTAAAAATAATCAGTGACTGAAAGCAACTACTCAATAAAGATATAGCAGCTTTTAGTTATCTTGATAAATATATAAAAGTATATGATTGATGAGAAAGAATAATAACATTAGATAAGAATCATAAAGTATACAAGAATTGAACTTTATTATATAAAGATTGATACAGTGTTATTAGTAATCAAACACATAAACAAGTAACTTGAATAGTAAAGATACATTGAAAAATATATGTATGAGATTGAAAGACACAAATATGGAGATACTTAGTTAAATATAAAAACATAAACAATAATTCTATTCCAGAAAAAGTATTAAACTTTATGGAAAAGAATATGATTTACAATGAAAAGCAATTAGACTTTGTAAAAAGACAACTAATTGATTTAACAATTAAATAAAACAAAAATGAATAAACAATTAAATATATTTGATCTATTAAATGAAAAAAATATTAATGATAATTTATCTATATTACCAAATAAAATAAAAATTAAAGATAAATTACATTTTTGAATAGTATTATATTTATTTAATAGATTATGATATACTTGGGAAAATTGAATAGAACCTGAAAAACTAAAATCTATTTATAGAAATAATATGAGTATTTTTATAGATAAAAATAATAAATTTATTTCACATAATTAAATAAAACAAAAATGAAAACAAATAAAAGAACATTAATTATTTGAGCTGTAATAGCTTTGATTATAATATTAGGTATAAGTATAGCCTACACTAATTCTAAACTCACAGAGGCTAAGGATAACATATCTAAACTAGAACAACAAGTTGTGACTAAAAGTGATATAGAAATATTAGAACAAGAAGCAAAAGAAAGCAATAAAAGGTCTAATAATATATTAGATAATATAAATGAATTAAAAAATACAATTAAGAATTTAGAAACTAAATATGAATTTAATATATTAAAGAATAGATGCATTAAGTCTCAGATAGAAAGAAAGATTAATTGATTAGAATATCAAATAGATTATTGTAATGATCAAAAGAATTTAGATAAATTTAAAATAGTAAAGTACAGATGGTAATGGTTAAGAAGATAATACCTAAAAAGATATTATCTTCAAAGACATTACCAATAAAACAAAAGACTACAATAAAGAATAGTACAGATTGGAAACAATCAGCAATAGATTTAATAACTTCATTTGAATGATTTAGTCCTAAAGCATATCCAGATAATAAACAATGGAGTATATGATATTGAACTAAATCAGATAGATGAGAAGTAATAACTAAACAAGAAGCAAAGAAAAGACTGTGACTAAAACTGGAATCAATCTATAAGATAGTAGATACTGATTGTCTAAATGATAATCAGAAAATAGCTGTGACTAGCTATATGTATAATGTATGAAGTTATGCTATGTGAATAAATAAATACATAAAGATTTGCAGTATCAGAGATATTAGATATATTATGAGTGTGTACTGATGGAGTAGTAATTGAAAAAGACTATGATGATTAGTAAAAAGAAGAACAAAAGAAATTTATATTTTTAATAATTAACAAATATGAATAATTGATTAAAGGTTATTTTTCTAGATATAGATTGAGTTTTAATAAGATTCTGATCTGTAAGAAAATACATCTGAAAGAGATGAGATTGAATTGTAACAGAGTTAGAACCAGAGTTAATTAATAACTTAATAAGATTAATAAAAGAGACATGAGCTAGAATAGTTATATCAAGTTCATGGAGAAGAAACTTAATGGAAACATTAATTGATCAATTATGAAGATATGAATTAGATGATTTCAGTACATTAATAAATAAAGTTATATGAGTTACGCCACATTCATTATGACATTGAAGAGGTAATGAAATATTAACTTGGATAAATGAACATCATAAGAAATGAGTATGAGCAATAACACATTGGGTATCAATAGATGATAGTAGAGCAGATCAGAAAGCTATCATTAGATTATGAAACT
>JAUTWP010213212.1:0-15713 GCA_033042655.1 Cyathermia naticoides | reverse complement strand
TGTGTGTGTGTGTGTGTGTGTGTGTGTGTGTGTGTGTGTGTGTGTGTGTGTGTGTGTGTGTGTGTGTGTGTGTGTGATTGTATATGTGTATGTGTGTATAAGTATGTGTATGTTTATTGGTTGGTTAGTTATATTTATTTTTGTGCTTACATCAAATTAAGGTTCAAGCACGCTGTCACGGGCACGCAGCTCAGTTCCCTGAACTGTCTGTCCAGGACATATATTACTGTTAGTAGAAGAGAGGAAACCCGCTACCGCCACACTGTGGCTACTCTTTTTTGATAAGCAGCAAGGCATCTTTTATATGCACTTTCCCATAGATCATATGGCTCAAACCATGACCTTTTTAAACCATTTATGGAACCACTGGTCGGTGCAAGTGGAAACACCTTACCATTGAGCCTTGCGGAGCACTCACACTGGGTTGGAGTCGAGGTTAAACTTCCCATGCCTCGACTGAGAGATTCGATCTCAGTATCTACCAGCCTTAAGTCCGATAGATTAACCACTCCTCAACGAAGACAGGTTGCATGTGTATCAGGTCAGGTTAAGTTGTTTAACGTCTACGTTCAGAGCCAGGCTGTTATAGCAGACGCTGCATGTGTGTGTATATGTGTGTGTATATTATATGTGTGTATTTGTATGTGTGCATGCGTCTGTGGTAGGGTGTGTGTATTTATAATATTATATATGTGTGTGTGTGCGTGCGTGCATGCATGTTAAAATCTGCAATTTCTTGCTGATTTCTTTATAATTTCTGTAGATTTTGAAAACAATATTAATGAACCTGTGGTTCTCCCACTACCAGTAAAGAAAAAACGCCGTTATCCACACACTTGTCAGGTCAAGTCTGGTAAATCTATTTACGTGCTTCCATCAGATAACTGTTCAAGCACGCGTTGTGCTCGTTCTGTGGCCAATAAAGCCTGATATAGTGGTGATGGAAAGGTACTGTGCATGTCATCTACACACAAAACCCGTGTTTGTACTGCAACTAGATTAACTGAAACATTTTGTTCTGTTGTACTTTTAATTTCTGAGTTGAATTCCACTTTCTAGAATTTTACAAAGTATTTTTACATGTTTGATATGTGTTAAAAATGTCCGGGAACTTAGCGGGTTTTGAACAAAATGGACTTAGTGGGTTTTGCTGAAATACTTAATTATTATTTTAAAATAACTAACTTTTAATAAAAGTCAGATTTGTGTATTTCTGCCATATACAGGTACAGTCAAACCTGTCTTAAGCAGCCACCCAAGGGAGTAACAAAATGTGGCCTCTTGAAACAAGTGGCTGCTTAATACAGGTTATATTGTACTAAATTATCTGATTTGGGAGAAAATAAAGGTGACCTTTGATGACAGGTGGCTGTTTAATACAGGTGGCCGCTTTAGCAGGTTTGACTGTATTTTATTACCCATAATTATGCGAAGTGAGATGCGGGTGAATATACTTTCTATCTTTTCCCTTGGGAAAGATAAAATCCACCTTTACCCCGATGACGTCATGACGTTAATTTGGAAATGTCAACGAGCGATGTTCAGTTGTTTTTTAAATCGTTTAAGCAATTTTAACACTCAAACATGCTCTAATTTCTTTGTAGTTCATTCACTTCCAAGTAGAAACATCAGTTCATAATGAAAGTGATCTTTCTTGCTTATATTTGTGTACCTTGACGTCAATGCTTTTCTTTGGTGACGTTATCAGTTTCCTCACATCCTATTAGGAGATAAACATACAACGTTTTTAGATTTCCGGATGGTATATTATAATATAATAACCAATATTTTAAACGCCCTTAATCTAAAATCATTTTCCAGCACTTTATCTTTTTCAGTATATATTCACTATGTGTAAGTACTTGGTGAATACTCTCTTTACCATTTCATTAATACCTAATTGTGTTTGTATTTCTATATATTCACTATGTGTAAGTACTTGGTGAATACTCTCTTTACCATTTCATTAATACGTATTTGTGTTTGTATTTCTATACTATTATTATAATTATAAATACGTAGATACGTGTATTAACATATATTTTTAATTATTAATGTGTACATGTATTTTATTTTATGACAACCATCTTGTCACGTATATATAATAACTTTGTATGTATATAGTCCTCCTAGATGCCGTTGGGTAACGGCCCGAGTGTTATTAAATTCTTATCCTTGGTCAGCAATGTCATCGTCTAAGGGACATAATCGGTGTTACAAATTTTGTTCAAATAGAGGGCATTAGTAGAGGCGCAATCTAGAATTTATGTTTATCAATGTCTGGTATGGAATACATAGCCTTGATTTATGTAAAAGGGTAAAACACCTTTTTTATTCTTTCTATTGATTTGTATCAACTTTCATTCCAAACTTAATCAATTTTAATTTAAATATTCTCTATTTATTTTGGACAGTATACTTTTATTAAGCAATACCAGGTATATGTTCTGCTCAGAGCCAAACTAATTTGAAATACTAGTATCTTTGTTTTGTCCGTCAACACATGACTGCGTTTTACAAATGTGTTTTTGCACCGGAACTCAAGAATGCTTTCCAATGCTTTTATTTTTTATAGGTTCTTAAAATTTGTAATCTTAGCCTTACAATTTTATAAAATCTCTTACCAAAACACGCTATAAACTAATGTTTCAACAAACTCGTGTTGTTTCAATAAATATTTTACTATCAACAAATGTACACTGCCTACGCACTTCTGAGATTTCACCTCCATATTTTAATGAAAAATATGCGAATGACAGACACAAAACAAAACTGGAATATTTATTTTAAATGATTAAAATTAAAAATTATTCTTGAGATTGCATCTTTAACTAGAGGCCTACATAACACATCGCTTGTTCATCACACTTCTTTATTGTCGGTAAAGACTAAAAACTGCGTCAGTAATTACATCATGAAAGCAGTGAAAACTTTATAATTGTACACAGGTGCACAGCTTGATGCGTCGTAAAGAGACCTGAAACATGTTCACCTGTAGTGTTATTTCCAAACACGTCGCAACATTTCGTACTAACGTTTTCTATCGTGCTTACGAACTGGACTAGTGATGGAAGTTACGGAAATAGCCGATATCGGTCGATAATGTTTGGTTTCGTGATACGAACTAGACAAGTGATGGAAGTTACGGAAATAGCCGATATCGGTCGATAATGGTCAGATTCATATCAACTAGACTGGTGGTCACAGTTACGAAAACAGTCGATGACCGATTCAGAGGCTATTGAACGACAATCTATTCTTTACAACACAATACTTGAAATAAATAATGAATATTCATTATAATAGACCATTGATGTATAATATTGTAGCTTGCATTATGTACAATGACGACCTGACATAGGTGATGTGCGTTCTGTGGAATTTAAATCGTTAGAGCATGTAGCAAATGCAGCCTCATTACCGGCAGAAAGAACGCGTCATAGCACTGTAATAATTATTGTATCGATTCAACACAACAAACGTTATCGGGAAACACCAAGGCTGAAATTAAAAATCTGTCATAATTGTTGCAGTTATGATGATCGATGACCGCTATTCAAGCAATATCTCTACATACTTTGATAATAAATACACGCGTACTAATCAAAACTGGCTAGAGCGACTATATCTAACAAACATCAATGCCTTTCTACTATCCTCAATCTTCTAATGCACTAACATTACGCATGTACTAAGCAACCGCCTCAGGTCAGGTCCGGGTGTTTAACGTCTACATTCAGAGCCAGGCTGTTATAGCATACGTCTCTCCCGGGCGCAGTTTATGATTTTATCCATCCACTACATCCGGGACAGGAAAATCAACCGCCTGGACTGGAAAAAGATTTAACGTGCTCACATCAATAAATACATGTTCAAGCACGCCCCTCCTGGGCACGATATCCGACAATGTCGGACACCGTACCCATGACGGGAAAAACCGCCTATCATTTAATGCACGTTTATAGTGGGAATGATCTAATTTAGGGAATCACACCCTGTATAACACAGTTAAACAATGCCCGTTCTCTGATATACGTTCCGTATTACACTGCACCCAACACATTTCGGCCATGGTGCAAGCCTTTCGGTTAGAGTGTTATCTACAAACGTATCAGAGCTTTCCATTCCCACATTAGGATTTTAAAATAAAACTACATGTAGAACCTAAGCTACCTGATCCAACCGCCACCCACTCCAGCAATTAAAAGAAAACTTTAAAGTCCCTCAGGTTATCCGTCATTATAGATACACATTGATTTGCTTTTCAATCGAACTCTTTAATGGATCGATAGCCTGAAGAGATAATGCACTTACCTAATCGCGTGCTAACCTGTTCCTTGATCGAACATGAAATCGATGTATTATGTGAAGAAAAAAGAGAGAAAAAATAGCCCAGACAATAGTAACATGATGTCGTAGAGAAATGGGCCAGTCTTCTTAAATACACGACAGTACTTTTAATTTAGAAAAGAAAACCTTAGCAACGCCTAGATGAAAGAAAAAGTTGAACGCTTCTACAGTTAAATCCGTTGCATTAATTCACTTTCGTTCAGCTTTATTCTTATTTATAAACGTTTACTTGATCTATTCTAGAAAGATTATTGAAAAAACATTTCACAATGATAAAAAAACCCACCTTTCACAGTGATAAAAAGAGATTTATTGATACCATTGTCTTGACCAAATAAAATTGATCAATTACTACGACATAAAAAATAGCTTGACTAACTACACTGTTGCTGACACTTCCAAATCCACTATGCCCTCTCATTACTGTTTCTCCGAAGTGACAATTTGCATAATACCCTTCACATCAAACATACACATGAATTCAGTATGAAAAGGTAATTTTTTTCACTGATTAACTTACGTGTATAATATTACAACATTTGATATGCTATTCCTCGTATTCACTGCAACAACATGCCACTTCAAAGTTATTGTCAAACAGTGCAGACTGCCAACTTGAGACGTCGTGGTAGCTGGCTGCTTATGATGTCACATAAACAACATGGATCAATTGGATCAAAGATGTCAGTACATTCGCAGCACAGAAATAAAATCATGTACATCGCTGTTAAAATCGGCCAACTATCGTGAAAAGGATGAAACATTTCTACGTGGAACTTGTTCCAGCAAAGTGCTTATACAATTATACATAAACAGTTATATTAAAAAAAATCTGGATTTAGGTTCCACAATGTCTTGAGACTAACATCACAGGAACACCATACAAATAACATGCAGCAGTTGAGAGATTAACAAAGCCAGCCTGGACTTTAAAAATATAAACATTAACAAGACATTGCTGTTGGTTTATACTTAGTACAAAAAGTTAAGCGCCACCTAAATCTGTGGGAAATTCTTGGACCTAACATTCGTAAAAGTAATACACCAATTCAAATTGTAGCAGAACCGGAATTGGCGTTAGTCCCACAACAAACAATTGAGAGGTTAATTCGTAGCATGGGGAATAGGGTACAAGCAGTGATCAACACACACGGATGCAACACGCGTTATTGAGTTGCTTGTGGTTCTAGGACATCTTGACAGTGCTAGGTACCTTCCTGGAACACCGTTTGTTTTATTCCAACTTACTTTGCGCTGATGGTAAACGTTTTTCAGCCTTCTTTTCTCTGCACGCAGACATAGTTTTTGAATACCCACGTGACGACCGCATATATGATGCAATCAACGACTTCTTTTCTATTGTTGACTGTTAAAAAAGTGTTTTATTTAATTCTGTTATTTTGTGTAAATTTTTGTCGTTTTACTAATATGTTTGTCCAAATTTGAATAAAGTTGCAAACATTGGGCGGCGCTTAACTTATTTTACTGAGTATACATCGATAAGTTGTTGAGATGTGATGTTTCATATGTTGTTTAGATTGAAGTTGATACAGCATGTTGGCCTACCGGGTATTCTAAGTTACAGCATTTCCCTGATGTAATTGGCAGCTAGTTGGTGACAAGCGGAAGATACGAGTCGACCGCACGCTACGCGTATGATGAAGCACAACCCGGAGCCTGTATAAATTGAATCTGTATCAATGTCCTCTCTTGCTATCAAGCGGCTACAATATCGTTATAACAACGCACGAAGCTGACGGAAATAGAAGCCAACCAATATGCTACACAAAGCTAACAATATCAGTTTCGATCAAACACGTATATGACGTAGAATTTATGTATAAAACGATCACATACGTCATAAAATGGCAGGTGTGCCGGTGACAAGGTGTGTGTTATGATTGTAGTGTTGAACAGCTATCATATTTAAACCATTTCAGATTTCAGTTAAAAATAATTTACTGTATTAGGCCATGGTATCACGCGACTTCGCGACCAGGTAGGAACGTAAATGAATGAATACTTAATTAGCTAGTGGGTGTCAAGCTATGACTCCAGGTGTTGCATATCCAGCACACCAACATCAACACTGCAACATTTTCCAAATACAGGCCACAGATGTGAATACACAACATGGCGGAACAACAAAATAGTCTTCAGGCTTTAGCAGACAGTTTTCTCCCAACTGCGTAAATTGTCCGATTACGTGAACATATTTTAAAACACAACCTTGTGGAACAACACGAGGGTCTGTCACGCATCATGGTTGGTAGATTTTCTCCAAAGTCTGCGTAAATTAGCCTTACATCGATGTAAGTACACAACACGACAAACACCAAGATAATCCTTTAAGCTTCAGCAGATTTTTCTTCTCAGTCTGCGTACACTTAGCCTTACCACGTGACACGGATATAAGTACACAACATGGCGTATTGCCCTTCTTCGGTGACGTAATATGTCACTTTGTAGCATACATAGTATAAAGCTGACTGTTCCGTTTCATGATGTCCACACACGACCCGAGAAGTCTTTCAAAACAACCTCGATCAAGGAAAGCCGATTTCACTTTACCCACAGCATATACGTTAGCTGTTCTAGGCTTATTTTCTATAAGAGCTAGTTCTCCAAAATACGTTCCAGTTGTCCGTGTGGCAATCTCCTGTTCATTCTCGTCCTCGCCGTTAATGGTGACGCGTATGTGTCCATCCTCCACAAAATACATCCCATCCGCGTCATCGCCCTGTTCAATGATGGCCTCGCCGTCATCGAACACCCTCGACACCAAAGCATCAGCCAGCCGCATCCTTTCGTATCCGTCTAAACACTGTAGTATGGTGACCGTTTCTAAAAGTTTCTCATACTTTTTTCTTTTCTTGAATGCACTTTTGAGAACGATCCTCCTAAATGATTTTCTGTCCATAGCCCATAATGTCCCTTCTGTGACGGCAGTAACGGTAGCAGATCGAGGCATATTGTACATCAAGGCAAGTTCTCCGAAGCTTCCCCTATTGTCAAATTGATGCACTTTTTTCTGCTCACCTTTGATGTCGACAAGCACATCATATACACCAGTATCAACAACATAGAAGTTATCTCCATCATCGCCTTGCTTGATTACCATTTCTCCAGGGCATACGACTCGTTCAAACATGGCATCCAGAACGTCCTGCATCTGCTCAAGGTCCAGACTTCGGAACAGTAGGATCCCACCAACTGCCTCAGACAGTCTCTCTCTTTGGTCGTCCGTTTTGGCATAGGTGATCTTTTCTTCATCACTGTCGTCTTCCTCTGGGTCATACCTCTCAGCAGACACAGACTGTCTCCTGGCATACCTGCCCCTGTTGTTGCGAGGTTTAAATGTAGACTTGTCGGGTTCAATCGCCTCTTCGTCATCCTCCACTATAATATACATGGGAATTTCTTTAGGCTTTCTACGGTCCCTCGTCTTCGTGAAATATTCTACAGCGAAGTCGTAGAGATCTCCTGGTCTCTCCCGCAAGACGGCCACAGTGAAGTCCCTGAGCAGGTCTCCCAGACCTTCAGGAATCTCCAAATTCATCATATATGGCTTGTGTCTGCTCAGTGTGTACACACCGATGACAAGCGGCTAGGAATAAATAGGAAGATAAATTGTTTTATCAATACGTCACCCAGTTCTGTTCACGATATTCACCGACTAGCGCTGTTGTTTGAAGTTTGATTGACAATGTAGCATTCGCTGGTTTTCACTTCACCTATAAATGCTATCTCCGCTGTTATACTTGGGAAACGATCATCTGGAGAAGACTTCAAGTGCTCGAGAATTAGCTGTGATATACGGCCCAGTGCACGGCATCGTATTCTGCCATTCACAACATGTAGGCGGCTGCTGCAGATGAATGTTACCAACGCTGGCTTTTCTTGTTTAAGTAATCTGAAAAAAACAAAAGGATAAAACTGAGAAAAATACATGAAAAGCTAAACATTTTAGTTTTTAGAAAACAACTGTTTACAAATCAGTCTTTGACTTGGTGGTAGTGTGTATTATCTTTATGCATCTTCTTGTTTTTTATATAAATTTCAAACCCTGTCAAACATTAATTCATCACTCTATCCATGTATAGTCAAGATGCAAAACCCCAAAAGAGGCTCCAAAATAGCAAGTGTTAAACGTTTTGAGTGAAAAAAGGAAACCATTATAAAATAATTGAAGCATGTCTTACAAGCAATTTAATCCTTGTTTCCATTCTTAAATTTGGATTTAGTGCTGACCAATGGTCAAATAACGTCATTCTTTTTCAATATAAATTATTTTAACTCCGTTTTCATAAGATTTAGTTATGATATATGCTGCTAATAGAAAGTAATATGTATAACAAAGCAAATAAAACATTCCATATATGTTTCAAGATGAATATAGTCGCCATCTTGGATTTTAAAATGGCCGCATTGCAGAAAACGGTTGATATGCCTACTTTATTAATAGATAAAATAGTGTATGTATATAGGTCTTACAAACAATTTAAGCCGTGTATGGTGTTTCCAATAAGATGTTATTAAATTAAGTGGTGAACAGGTGTCAAACAACGTCATTAGGTACACACATTTTAAAAAGCCATTTTTTTTTCAAATTAAATTGTTTTAGTTTGATTTTCTTAAGATGTTTTAGTAATATATAACTGGAAAAACCATTAAATCATTACAATTTTAGCACTTTGTTTTAAATTAGTTAATTGGAATTTCTGCAAGTCATTGCATGCACAAGCTCCAGTGCATGTAAGAGATAAACGATTACATGTGTATTACCATTAGTGAGGTAATTGAGACAAAATTTTATAGGGGTAGAATAATGCAAGATTTGATTCTAACATGCCACTTTGCATACATAGTATAGTATGTGTAGAGTAAAATTTGATATAGGGCTAACCTGGTAGTGCCCCCTATTGGTCATGTTACGTCATAATTCAAGATAGCAGCACATTTCATGGGATCATTGTGAACATCTCACTGACCATTTAGTGGTCGATTTGGGAAATTAAAAAACATATTTATTTGTATCAGTTTGACAGAAATGTTTTTATAATCCAATATGGCTGCCATATGGATCACATTTCAAGATGGTGGCCAATTTTTAGAGGATTGTATAGTCTTAATTTATATATTTCATGCATAAATTGTATAAAAGATACGTGAACTGCAACATGTAATAATATACAATATTCATAATGACCACCAAAAGTTTTAATTGAATATTATAAAAGAATTACCACTCAGAAGGTGCATCTCACAAGTGGTATCATAAAGGAAAAAAAGTAAATTATGTTTTATTTAACGACGTCACTGGAACACATTGATTTTTATCTTATCATCGGTTATTGGACGTCATTCATATGGTCATTTTGACACATTGTTAGAAGGAAACGCGCTGCCGCCACATAGGCTACTCTTTTCGATAAGCAGCAAGGGATCTTGTATATGCACTTTTCCATAGGCAGAACAGTACATACCACGGCCTTTGATAAACCAGTTGTGGACCACTGAGAAGGATCGATCCGACGACCGTCCGCTTCAAAGGCGGGCACGCTATCGACAGCAACATCCCGCTCCTATATCATAAAGGAATACTATTTTGCATCATTGTTTTACGTCTTTAGACAGTATTGTGGCATTTAAACTTCAAATAACCTCAACATGTGTAAGTAAATATTGCCGGTAGTATACTGTTAGATTCATGGAGATCCTGGTGTAAGCAATGGACTTGACAGTGACATAAGTCTGTGCAAGACAGAGATGACTTTACACATGTACATCTCTCACATCGATTTTTACAACTGTTTGAACTAAGTGTAACTACATTAACAGCATGATCTCAACCTTCTTATAGAAAATACTTTTAATATTAGACAATTACCATGTACTTTAGTGTATGAAACTGCCAGAATGATTTTTGCCAATTTATTTGATTACCATTGCAAATGATTAGGACTACTGGACTGATATTGTCCTGGTGCTAGTATTGCAATGCACTTACTGCAACACATGCTATGGCTCATTCTCTTTATTGTCATCGATAAGCACAGAAACGTGTGCCGATGCTGCGGAGAATAACATGGTTTGTATGAAGATAATCTCGAAAATCTGTTTTGGGGCAAGAATAATATCAGATAACAATAGTAAAAGTAATAAAGTAAAGTTTGTTTTGTTTAACGACGCCACTAGAGCACATTGATTTTTATCTGGACGTCATTCATATGGTAATTTTGACACAATTTTTAGCAGGAAACCCGCTGCCGCCACATAGGCTACTCTTTGTGATAAGCAGCAAGGGATCTTTTATATGCACTTTCCACAGACAGGACAGCACATACCACGGCCTTTGATGTACCAGTTGTGGATCATTGGTTGGAACGGAACATAGCCCAAACTGCTGATTGGTCCACTGAGAAGGATCGATCCGACGACCGATCGCTTCAAAGGCGGGCATGCCACCGACTGAGCTATATCCCGCTCCAGATAACAATAGCACAGGCACCAACGACTTGGTTGCCTCATCACGTACCCATTCAAACTTTGTGGAATCAAGTTATGGATGTTAGTAATCCGGGGCAGACTTTCATATGATTGTCACAGTTGTTAGTGGAAATGTTTTAAGTTCTGGGACAGTTGTCACCTTTGTCTTGCTTCCATAATATGTGGCAATGAATACAGTAGCCTCTCTGATTACTGAACACATAGCTGATTGAATATCACCAAGATTGTAAGGCTTCAAACAGCAATGAGTGTTTTTAAAGCAGTTCACTTTCCTGATAATACACAGTCCACCATAGTCTCATAACTTCTAGAAACCCATGGCCTTTCTGGTTGTGACACAGTAGCATTGTTATAGGACATCGGAAAAATAATTGCTTTAAAGATGCACGTCAATGGTTGGAGCTTGAACAAGTTGGGCGATATCACACAGCAATGCCTTCAGCGATAAAAGAGGCTACTGTATCCACTGACACTTGTTATGGAAGCAAGAAGACGAACACGTCAGAGGTCCGTGAGGATGTCTGGTCATACCAAATGGGAAAACAAATGTGACATCTGTACCAGAACTTATGATTTTTCCATCAACAACTGAGCCATTCAAAGAAAATGTTGTAAGAACTCATTTACAGGCAATCATATGGAAGTGTGCCCTGTAGTACAACAGGTCGCAAATTAGCTTACCAAAAATATGAAAGGCTTTAACAGCAAACATAATTCCAAATGTCCCTTGTTTAAATCACATTTGTACTACAATGTTACAGTTTGAAAAATCCAACATTGTTATGCCAACTCTTATAAATACTAGTATATGGTGCTACAAGACAATAAATATTATATTTGGAAATTGAAAAAACAACCAATCACAGTTCAGAAATTAAAGGAGGGCTTAATAACAGTATTTAAACATCTGATTGTAGATGCTAATTACATATCTGTATCTCATACAGAAGCTAAAAGTAACCTACCTTCATCTATAAAAGTAGCACATTGTTTAATGAGCGGTTATTAGCTGTCAAATATACAGTATTATCCACTGTTGGTTCAGAATAAATCCACTGCCGCCACATACTCTTTCAGATAAGAAGCAAAGGATAACTACACGCTCTTTCCCTCAGACGGAACAGCACATATCATGGCCTTTGATGAACCAGTTGTGGACCATAAACTGGAACGAGAAATAGTCCAATGGGTCCATTGAGAGGAATCGATTAACCAACCCATTACAACGCATGCGCACGCTCTACCCCTGAGCTACAATCAGCTCCATGATACAAAAATATACGCGGTTTGCATGCACGTATTACACAACAATGTGATGTGCACCAAGCATACACAAGTTATATTAAATATTGTATTGCAACATGATTTCGGAAGATTTGTTTTCAATTTATATTGGTATTAAATCGCAGTATTTAAAAAAGTAAACTTACTCACGTTTGTTTTATTTAATTTAGTTTTATTTAACGATGCCACTAGAGCACATTGATTTGAATCTTATCAGCGGCTATTGGACGTCAAACGTATTATCAAGTATACACGTTTCGTTAGGCACCCCGCTGCCGCCACATAAGCTACTCTTTTTCGATAAACAGCACTTTCCCACAGACAAGGCAGCACCTGCCACAGCTTTTGATGAACCAGTTGTGGACCATTGGTGGGGATGAAAAATAGTCCAAACTGCAGATGGGCCCACTGAGAAGGATCGATACGACCAACCGCTTCAAAGGCGGACACGCTACCGACTGAGCTACACGTTCTAATATCGCAATAACTATTCAAGAAACAAATAAAGTAAACTTTGTTTTATTTAACCACGCCACAAGAGCTCAGGTAAACACTAACACGAACTGACATAATTGTATATTTGGAGCGGGATGTAGCTCAGTCGATAGCATGCCCGACTTTAAAGCGATCGGTCGTAGGATCAATCCTTCTCGGTGGACCAAGCTGCAGTTTCGGCTATTTTCCGTTCCAACCAGTGGTCTACAACAGGTTCATCAAAGGCCGTGGTATGTGCTATCCTGTCTGTGGAGACGTGCATATAAAAGATCCCTTGCTGTTTATAGGATAGAATAGACTATGCGGCGGCAGCGGGTTTCTTCTAAAATAAATGTGTCAAAATGACCATATGAATGGCGTCCAATAGCCGCGGATAAGATTTTTAAAAAGCGCTATAGTGGCAAAAAACTCACTTTATTTTAACTGTATATTTCTTGTACACAATGTTGAAAGATCTCTTTTATTGAGATTTTCGCTAGTGACTAGTGGCTAAATTTAGTATAAACACAATTATGTTTTGGTGTTACCATTTAAAATAGTACTGCCTCTTTAAGATTGGCTAAACCATGAACAAAGCTATGTTTAGAAAACACAGCCTATTAACATAAAAACTCTAATCTAACAGTATTTAAAATGTTACAAACTTACATTGTGTCTTCAGAAAATGTACCAAGATTTGTAAAGGTTTTCTAGACTCGAACAAACGTATTCCAGAACAATCTAATGGAACAGCTTCTATGCACAGCTTTGGGTGCCTATGCCAGTTTGAAAACAATGACGTTGTGGTGATGCGTAACCAATGGAAATGTGACTTTATTCTTTATTTATCACGGCTATATGCGGAAGTACGTTCAGATGGACGGCAAGGGAAAATGTGATAAACATTTTTATTATGTTAGTCACAAATTTGAAACAGCATTGCCCGACAACAATTTTCAGTAAAGCTAATTAGGTCGCCCATTGTTAGCTTGCCTTCAAAGTGGAAAACGATAGACAAACTGAGAGAATGTCATAACAGGTTATAATATCTGAACATTAGTAGATACTGTCAAACTGTGATCAATATTCAAAGTCATAGCTAGGACGGGAATAGGATGTGCGCGTGTATGTATGTGTGTGCGTGCGAGTGTGTGTTTGTGTGTGTTTGTGATTGTGTGTGATTGTGTGTGTTTGTGTATGTGTGCGAGTGTGTGTTTGTGTGTATGTGTGTGTGTGTGCATGTATGTGTGTGTATGTTCAGACCGTTGTGGTAGTGACCACTTTCCAATTATTTTGGAGAATGATGGGCTGCCTTATCTTGAAAGGGTGTAGAGATGGAAGTTGGTGAAGGCAGACTGGGATCAATTTCGGCATCTATGCAGCACTAGACTGCAACAATCTGACGTTACAGATGATGCCATGTCTTTGTTTGCTTCCATATTTAAAGACATTGCAGATGAAAACATTCCTAAAACTTCGGCAGTTCCAAAACGTTTCAATAAACAATGTTTTAATGAAACTTGTAAAAATGCAATAAAATGAGAACCTGAATAACTTACGCCTTGCTAGGACCAAGGCTCGTAAAGAGATTCGACAGATCACTTCTCAAACTTCATCCAAATAGGTCTGGGATAGGACTAAAAATCAAGGTGTCTGTGTTGTGTGGGGGGGGCTATTTTCCGTTCCAACAATGCTCTCCAACTGGTTCATCAAAGGACGTGGTATGTGCTGTCCTGTCTGTGGGAAAGTGCATATAAAAGATCCCTTGCTGCTTATCGGAAAAAGTAGCCTATGTGGCGGAAGCGATTTCCTCTAAATATGTGTCAAAATTACCATATTATGTATAATAAGATAACAATCAATGTGATCCAGTGGCGTCGTTTAAAAAAAACTTTACTTTAATATCTACAAAACCTGGCTAAAATATAATGAGTTTATGTGTTGCTGAGGAGAAAACATTAAAATTGAAAACTGACAGATAACTTGTATCAAACGTTGTTAACATAAACAATTATCGTATAACCCAACATTTTCGTGGTCTTAAATTTTCCTGATTTGGTTTGACTAAAATAATTCGAGGTTTTTTATTTTTGAAGTTAGGCAAATCTACATTTCTTTATTATTAGTTTCGTTGTTTAGCGAAACTGATTTCTAAATACCTTTCGTTGTTAATACGTTTATTGTCGTCGATTTACAGCAGCTTGTCAAGTGTCAACAAAGCTAAATAATTGAGCACTCAATAGCAATTAGCTAACAAGTATGCTATTAGTGTGACAAATGATCTGATTTTATGTAATGCTAATAATTAAGCTCTGCGTCAGAAGTGCTTTAATTCAGATGGTGTTGAGGTTGCAGTGTAGTTAGTTAGTTATATTCCGTGCTTACATCCAATTATGGTTCAACCACGCTGTCACGGTTACACAACTCAGCTTCCTGAGCTGTCTGTCCAGGACAGATATTAATGTTAGTAGAAGAGAGGAAACCAGCCGCCACACTAGTGCGGCTACTCTTTTTTTGATAAGCAGCAAGGGATCTTTTATATGCACTTTCCCATAGACAGGATTGCAAAAACCATGGCCTTTGTTAAACCCAGTTATGGAACCACTGGTCAGTGCAAGTGGAAACACCTTCCGATGAACCTTGCGGAGCACTCACTCTTGGTTGGAGTCGATACTGAGATTAAAAATCCCATGCCTCGACTGATATATTCGATCTCAGTATCTACCAGCCTTAAGTCCGATGGCTTAACCACTCGGCTACGGAAACCGGATTGAGATAGCAATGTTGTGTTTGAATGTCCTGAATTTCTGACTGAAAGACTAGTTATTTAACAAAAGAATGTATAGCACGACCGAACTTTTATAAATTTTACTTGTTATTTAAACAGAAACACCTGTCAATATTGAGAAAACTTGTTAGGATTATAATGGATAAATTTAAAGAGTTAGTTATATTTATTTTCGTGCTTACATCCAATTAAGGTTCAAGCACGCTGTCATAGGCACACAGCTCAGCCTTCTGAGCTGTCTGTCCAGGACAGATATTAATGTTAGTAGAAGAGAGGAAACCCGCTACCTTTTTCCATTAGCAGCAAG
>JAUTWP010213101.1:0-15721 GCA_033042655.1 Cyathermia naticoides | reverse complement strand
AGTTCTGAGCGTGTGCTACCTTTACGGTTAGCTTTGTAGTCAGGGAAGATGTCGTAACGGAAGTTACCTTTAGGGTCGGATAGCAATATCTTAGCCTTACCTTTAATCTTATATATCCCAAGGAACTCTACGGCTACCTCTTCTTCTATGTCACGTACTATGGCACGGAACTTCTCTTTGAATGGTTTAAGCTTTACCTTCTCATTCTCGAATGTCCCTTGTGTATGCTCTTTACCCTCGGTGCATTGAAAGACTATGAAGTCTGCATCAATAGCTATTCTTTTCTTTTTCATTTCAACTGCTCCTTTAATGTCTTTACGTCTACGGTTGTCATTTCCACATACACCCCCCTGTAACGCCTACCCCCTACCATAAGCCCATCACTTATTCTATATCTAGTATCATACTCGGTTACGATTTGGGTCTTTAATAACCTAACGGGTATAACTGAACGCTCTATTTTACCAAAGTCCACCCTAGTGTGTAAGACTATGGTATGTGTTAATTGTTTCTTTTTCATAATACTGGCTCTCCTTGGTAGTTCTTAGTTATATCTACTTCATTATCCATATGAAGCTTATCTAGCACATCACTGTGTGGGAGATAAGTCTTCAATACCTCAAAGCTTTTGTCAAAGGCTTTCTTAACAACCTTGGCTGTCTTCTTAGCTTGTTTTAGTGTGTCACATTCTATGACTAACTCATCGTGTACTGTGAGTACTATCTTTGCATCAGGGAGCTTAGTCATTACTAGCTCCATTGCAATCTTCATACACTCAGCACCAGCCCCTTGTGAAGGTATGTTAATACTTTCACTGTAGGACTTAGCCCAAGCTCTTCTACCCATAGGTGTTTCAACAAAGAGTCCACGCTTATTACTTATCTTATGTCCTGCTACTGCATGGTACAACTTGATGTCATCAAACTCACTCAACCATCTAGCACGGAACTTCTCTACATCACCTAGTGGGTAAAGTTCTCCTGTATAGGTTTGAATGAATATCTGAACCACCTTAGCACCTGCTCCATACAGGGTTCCGAATGTTACACCCTTCGCACATTGTCTTTGGTCTTTGGTTACGTGCTTTGGTTTAACCCCAAACACGAATGAGGCTACATAGGTATGCAGGTCAACCCCATCTATAAGGAGACCCATCATCTTCTCAGAGTTCATCACTGCTGAGGCTGTGTACGTTTCAAGCCCTGAGTAGTCACACTCTACCAAGTACTTACCGTCTTCAGCCTTGAAGCAGGTCTTGAGCTTTCTATCTATCTGTTGTAGGTTCTGCCACATAGGGTCTTTCGCTCCTGCTACTCGTCCCGAACAATTATGTACCCCTATCTCATTAGCAAAGAAGTTGTGATACTTCTTAATACTTAAATCATATGTATTTATCTTTGCATCTAGCACTTCCATCTTATATACTCTATGGTTCTCTAAGCCATATAAACTAAATAGCCCATTAACTTTTCTATATCGTTTATCGTGGTTGAAACCTAATATCTGTTCGGCTTCTTTTAGGGTAGGAGCTTTGTAAGCTTTGTTTACTAAATTTCTACTTACTACCTTACCGTCTAGGTTTCTTCTAGCTCTTATCTCTGCTCTAGCTTTAGCCCACTTGGTGGGGTAAGCTTTACGCTGTGTCTTGATACTTCCTTGTAAATCATACTTGTGTGGTTTAAGCATATGTCTAAGCACACTAAACCAACCATCAACACCTTTATAAGCATGGTGCTGTTCTCCATATGCTACAGCATCTCCTTGTGCTATGTGTATCTCTCTATGTTCTTCAGGTGTTACCCATTGTAGGTTTTTAACCTCGTTGTTATAGTGGTTGCCATCTTTATGGTGACAATGTAGCTTCTTACTTATACCAAAAGATTTTTGAATAACTTTATATATAGGTAGGGCTTGTTTAGGCTCTATAGCATCAGAGGTAGCATTACCTTTCTCAGATACATTTAGATACCCTACACGAATATTAAGGCACTGGTCAGCACGTCTGTACTTTCCATCTATACCTCGTATCAAATGGTCAGGGGTACAAACTAGATGCCCTAGCCTACCATGACTACTTCTCCAATAAAGCTTAATCACTTTCTTTTTACCTTGATTAATTAACTTCTTTACTTTAGATACTTGAATATTATTATCCTCGTCTACAGTGAAGATGTCATCACCCTTCTTCATATGCCATAAGTCTACTAATCCTTTGGGAGTACTTATTTTTGTTCCTCCTGATAGACAAGTCCACCTCCCTGACTTTGCTCCACCTGGCTTAAACACTCCACGTACTCTATCAAAGTTAAACTTCTTAGTAAGTGTGCTTATCTTCTTGGAGTAGTCCTTTGCCTGCATCACCCACAGCCCACGTTCATCTGTGTAGCTGAGGTTAGTCAGTGCTTCACGGTTAGAAGACTTAAGACCTAACCACTCACATAGCTGTTTAGGGCTATTGAAGTTGAGACCCTCAGGCAATTTTGCAACTACCTCAGCCAGTTTTTCTTCATACTCTTTAATGAATGCTAGTCGTCTGGTGTGGTCTACTGCTATACCATTCCAAGAGTAAGTGTATGCATATACAAGGTTCTTCATATCAGAAGCCCATGCATCATTTTTCTTTAGCTTGGGTTGGTAGATGTTATAGAGAAGCTCTAGTGCTTCTACATCATACTTGGCATAAGCTATCTGCTCTTTAGTCAGTTCTCCTGACCAGTCACTAGCCCCCAGCTCTTCTTTAGCATTTAGTCCTTCACGTTGTAGGGCTACAGTCAAGCTATGCTTCTCCTCTTGGGGGTATAGGTATCGTGAAGCCCATAGTGTGTCGAACACGGCTTTTATCTTTACGTCTTGGAACTCATCCACCATGGTTTCATAAAAGGAGTTGTGGATAACAACTAGGTCAGCACCCTCTATGATAGCTTTAACCTTCTCCCACTTGTGTGGGTGTTTAAACATATCATAGACTTTAGCTTTCTTGTTGGGTTTCTTTATCTGCACTAGGCGTAGTTTGCCATACAGCCCATCTGTTTCTATATCTAAGAAAATCACTCTCTATCCTTTACTTTAATTTACTCATACGATGGCTTTTCCTCTATCACCTCGTCTTCGAAACCCTCAGCAGCTGTGAACTCACCACCATCATATAGTACTGGTGTAATACCTTGTACCTCTCGCAGTGCCTGCTTTAGTGTATAGTCTTTCTTATTTAATGCTACACAACACTTGTGTTCTGCTATGAACACAGGGTTGGTACACTGGTTCCATTCCCCTGTGCTATCTTTATATAAAAACCAATACTCTTCCATCATCTATCCTTTACTTTAATTTACTCATACGATGGCTCTACTCTAAGAGCCATCTAATGAACCAATCTACTTGTTCTTTTTCTTTTTTGGCTTTTTTGGCTTTTTTGGCTTTCCCTCTTCTACCACCTCGTCTTCGAAACCCTCAGCAGCCATGAACTCATCACCCCCATCATATAGTACTGGTGTAATGACTTGTACTTTCTGAAGCATAAGCTTGATACCGTGGTCATTTTTCATTTCCCACACTTTAGGTGTTAAAGAGATGTTGACTATACTACCCCAAGAAAGGTTAGGACGTTTCTTCTCTTCATACTCTGCACCACCTGCTGTATACATAGGTACAAGGAAGTCATCTTCACTCTCCCACTTCTTAGCGTAACACCAAGCTGTGAACATGTTCTTACCGATGTCTTTGTCATTCTCATCATTAGGGTTCGTGTACTTCTTATAACCAAAGTGCTTAACCTTACCATCGATACCATCTTTCAATGTATCAATCGCTGCAATAAGAGCTTTCTCTTCTTTCTTATCTTCAATGAAAAACTTCACTGAAATCTTCTCTTCATTAAACTTGTCTTTTTGTGTTACTGAACCAAACTTGATTCTACAGTTTTTTACTATCATTACAGCTCCTTAATAGCTTTTTTAGCATTATCCATCTCAGCACCTTTAAGTCCTGACTCTTTCATTGCTTTGAATAGCTTTTTAGCTTTCTTGGCTTTACCTTTTTCAATAAGACTATTTAAGTCCTTGAACTGTGCAGCAATCTCATTCTCTTTTACTGCTGCTTCAGCAAACTCAGGTAATGGCTCTTCAAACTTCTCTTCTACTTCAACCTTTGGGCAGGTTCTATCCACTAATGCTTTGGTGAACCTACTAGCTGCTCTAACCTCTTCTGCTTGTTCAGCCATTTCATTGTTATCTAACATAATTGCATAAACTGTTTTTACATCTTTTCTAATCAATGCACTTTTTAATGTTTCGTCAATCTTAATCATTACTTGTCCTTTTCTATTTTAATTACGGGAGTTTGTTCAGTTTGCTCTCTGAATTGTTCTAACAAATCTTGCTTTAACTCAACCTCATATAATCTCTCATACTCAGCAAAGTCTAGCTTTAGTAAATCTTCACCTTGAGGGTGTGCGTGGTAGTATCCCTCCATAATGTTGTCTATTAGTTTGTCTTGCATTGTTCTCCTTTACGTTTTGATACCCTAATTATACATAGTTAACCTAAATTAGACCTTAAGCTTCATATAATCTTTGATAAACTTTTTACATTCTTTAAAACCACATGCAAAATGCACCTGGTAGCCATTGTTTCTTAGTATCTCATGGTACACAGCTTGTCTTCTAGTGTGGGCTGTGTTGGGTACTGTTGTTGTGGCTTTGAGTTCTAGGAACAGTGGACTACCCTTACCATATATAACTAGGTCGGGGAAGCCTCTGCTCCATTTACCGTGAAGCTCTGAGCCACGCTTAGCATGAACAGGTGGTAGTGGGACATCTGCACCAACATCAAACCTATAAGGTACGTGTGGGTACTTTGTTCTAAGGTACACACTCACTTGTGTTGCAAGTAGTGACTCAGGTTTCTTTTGTCTAGCCACAGTACTGCTCCCTACTCTTATTAATGTTTGTTAGCACCGTGTCAAGGTTGCATAGCTTGGCTTTCCATCTGTTGTATTGTATCTTCATGTCTTCTTTTAGCTTAGGACATTTAGCATAGTCTTTAGAGATGAACATAATCCAACCCTTCTTATATTTCTTACGCTGAGCTATAGAATATATCATCTTACCTACCATACTGTTAGTCACCTTATCGGTGTTGGTATAGTCGGCAATCTCTATAAGTCTTTTGACTTCCTTGTTATCTACAAGTAACTCTTTCATAACCTCATCACACTCAGGACAATACCATCTTGTTCTAGTGTATGCTTTAGTCTCTTTAACCTTACGGCTACAGTTCTTAAACTGTGTTTCATAACCACAGTTGTCACAGATACTATCTTGGTACTCTATTTCTTTCTTCTCTTTAGGTGGTGGCTTTGTTTTGTTATAGTCATACTTTGCAGTGGGATAACCATGCTCTTGTATAACTCCAGCCACATCTAAGATAAGAGCTTCTGTCTTACCCTCATAAAGTCTTAACGCTCTTCCTATGATTTGATAGAAGAGGGCTTTAGACTTAGAGGGTCTAGCAATGATAAGACAATCAACTGGAGGGCAGTCAAAGCCAAACGTCAGTTTTGATACATTTATCAATACATCTATATAGCCTTGTTCAAAATCCTCTAGTATGCCGTCCTCCTCGCTCTCAGGCAGTCCTGAGTGGGCAATACCTACTCGTACACCTTTACGCACAAAGTCGTTGTATATCATCTCTGCGTGGTTGATGGTTACAGCAAAGACCATAACCCTTCTACCAAGTGCATACTTCTTATATATCTTGTAGACGTTTGATACACGCCCACCATCCATCATAAAGTCTGATAGTTCACTTTCATTATAATCGCCACCTGTAAGCTTTAACTCATCAAGTCCTTTGGGTTGTTCCTCTACCAATACTTTGATAGGTGTAAGGAAGCCCATGTCGATGAGGTCTCTAGCTTGGTGTTCATACATTGTGTAATCCCATCCTTCTAGTCTGTAACCAGCCCCGTCTATGGGTGTAGCACTTAACCCAACCCACTTAGATGTCTCCCAATAGTATTGCTTAAGTATCTCAGCTGACTTACTGTTGAAGCCTATGTGACACTCATCTATTAGTATTCTATCTATGTGACCAAAGTAAGCACGACCATGTTTCTTAAGTCTGTTTATCATCGTAGCTTGTGATACTACAAAGAGGCTGTCTTCTGCATCGTAGTCTGTATCTGCACCCATTACTATGGAAGGGTAGAACTCGTCAAGAGTCTCAGCTAGTTGTTTGACTAGCTTCCTACGTGGTGCAATGACTATGACACGTTCACCTTTCTTTAGAGCATCTTTTACAAACTTATGAATGATAACACTTTTACCATATCCAGTACTTGCACCGAATATGATATGGTCTTTCTCTTTCAAGAGTTTCTTAACACTCTTGTAGTCTTGCTTTTGGTACTTTCTTAGTTTCATGGTAGTGTTACCACTCTCCCTTTTCTACTGCTTCTAGTGCATTACGCACAGCCTCACGAATAAACGCCGATTGGTTCCAGTTGTTATCTGTAACTGTTTTAGTGATTGCTCCTTGCATCTCGTTGTCTACTTTGAATACTACTAAGTTCTTCTTTGGTGCTGTCTTTTCTAATCTTTCCATTTTAATACCTCCAAGGCTTTTCTTAAATCAAACGTAGTATCGTTAAACCCTACTGTTAGATATTCATCTAAAGACTCACTATAAGTCTCTCCATTAATTGTATAGGATACCTCATCACCGACTAGCGTTGGCTTGGTATCGAATGTCTCATCCTTTGCATCGTTCTCAGCTAACACATTAAAGGCTAACTGTTTACGAGCTAAAGGCATTGTACTTCTGTATGGTTGGGGTGAACTCATAGTATACCTCTTTCTTCCTTTACCATATCTGTTAGACAGGTATATAAATAGTCTGTTGCTTTGTCTAGGTCTTCTTCTGAACATTGCCCTGCTGTGAAGCTTGTAGTTGTAGCTTCTAGCATAGCCGTTGCTGCTGCTAGTGGTTGTTGGTCTGCTTCTTGTATCTTCTTGTGACTCTCTTTAATTTGCATTATCTCTAAACATCGTTTGGCTATGCCTAACTCGTTATGTGTGATATACATCTCTGTTTGTTGTCTATACATTTCTTGCTCTGCTTGTAGAGGTACTTGTCTTAACATAGTTAAAGCACTTACTCTGTTCTCTTTCTCTAGTGCTAGTTCTACGTCTTTAATTTCTACCATTTAACATTCCCTTAAGTATTGTGTATGCCTCGTTTATTTGTACCATCATATCATCATCCCCTTCTTTCTGTCTGTGGTCAGGGTGATACTTCTTAGCTAGTTCTCTATAGCGTGCTTTTATCTCATGTGCATCAATGTTTCCATCTATGATGTCCCCAAAGTGTTTAACTACGTTCTGCATCTGAGGGGTTGCATGCTTTACCATCTTTTGCATATACTCAGCATCTTCCTCAAAGTTAATAATGTTTTGAGATATGTTATAAAACATAGCTACGATGCGATGTAGCTCTTGGTCTGCTCTTTCATTACGCTCTAGTTCTGCTACCTTCTCTTTTAATCTTCTATTCTCCTCTCTTAACTGCTTGTTCATTTCTCTACAATCTTCAAAGTTTTGTGGTAACTTCTTTTTGTTTTGGAGTTCATCTATAATCTCCTCTTCAGTTGCATCAGTACCAATCATGCTGATACCAACCGTTACACCCCTCTTGCCTATTGCTTGGTCTATCTCTTTCTTAACTGCGGGTGATGCATTCTCAATAATCAATTTAACTACGTCAGCTTTATCTGCTTGGTTGGGGTAAGGTTTAGCTAGTTTCTTAACTAGACTAATCTCCAAGGCTGTAGGCTCTTCCTTTCCTGTAAGCTCTTTTACTTCTTCATAGAAATCAGCTTTTTCTTCAACTGTTCCTTTTGGTAAAGCTCTAAAAGCCCCTTCTTTGTTTGGTAGAGAATCTGAACCAATTGATTCAGATTTTGCAATGTAAAACTCAATAACTCTATTAGCATTTTGTATAGTTGTACCCACCTTCTTACAAAACTTAGCCCAACCTGTCTGACTCTCAGCGTGTACTTTTGTTTTAGCCAACCATAAAGCGTAAGCTTGCATGTCGGAACCTCTTTGGTATATGTCAATACATACATCTTCTGTAATGTCTGTATTAACTAACTCTGCTTTTACTTTTTCAATTACTGTCATGTTATACTCCATTAATGATTCCTTTAATCAACTCAGTTGTTGACTCTGCTAGTGGGTGCTTACCTTGTTTCAACGATGTGTTGAAATCCGCTTCTTCTTCTTCTGCTTTTATCTCATCTACTAAACGAGTCCAAAAGGCAGTAAAGTTTTTATGTGTTCTATCAACACGCCAACCATTCTTACGATACTCTAATAAAGGTCTAATTGCATAGGGGTCAGGTAGCTTCCCCAATGCCTCTTTAGTAAGTTGGTTAGTTGCAAAGAACCCTTTGCGTGTCAAGGTTTTCTTTTTGTTGTTGATGAAGCCTTTCTTACTTAGTAACGCAATAACCTTTCTGTGGTTTACGTTACTTTGGTTTGATAAGGCTTTCAAGCTTATCCCAAAACTCTTTCCATCTTCATCTGTGTTATCAGAGTTTTTAAGTACCAGTTCTAGTGTTACTGCATCATAACCATAGGTTGTTGTGATACTTGCAAATACTGTTAAATCTTTCATTGTATATCCGTCTACTATTTCTCTTACTGCTAATTCATTTTTCATTCTAATCCCTTTTATTTAGTTAAGTTAAGTCCACCGATGATGAACACTGCTGCAAGTATTACTTGAATGTCTGATACTATTGCTGTTGCTGTAAATATTCCAGCTCCGATTGATATTAGTCCTAGTGTTGTGTATACGTATTTCATGTTTATCCTTTGATTGTTTCTAAGTGTTTAAGACTTTCGTCTAGTGCTACTTTTAGGTGTGCTTTTCTCTCGGGGTGTAAGCCCTCTGCTGCGTAGTAGTAGCGATGTGCTTTCGTCTGTACCCCTAAGAGTAAGTAACAGTCTGCCACGCTTTGTGGGTCTTTAGCTAGTAGGGCTTCATAGACAGGATGCATGTCGGGGTTTCCGTTGTAGTCACTGTCTATCTTAAGCCCTGCTAGTGTTTGTGCTTTAAAAGCTTCTAGCATTTAGTTTCCTTTTCTTGTGTAGATTTTTTTGTTAGCTATGTTTGTTCTAGCATTCGGGTTGGAGGGTTTTTTAACGCGTGCCATTTTAAATCCTTTGTGATTTTCTTATTTTGTATATGTAACGAACTTTGCTAACTTTGTTAACACCATTCTTCATACCTTGTTTAAAGTCTTCATCAATACCTAAGTACTCTGTGACCACTGCGGTGAATGTAATCTTAAAGTGTCTTCTCACACCATACTTCTTATCAAAGTGCGGTCTGTCTATCCATAGATGGTCAAACGTTTCGTTTGTCTCTAAGTCTGTGACTTGTGTAAGAAGTATCTTATCTTCAGTCATACGACTGAGGTTAGCCTTGAAGGCTCTGCGTTTGCCTAAGTAAGGTGCTAGCACCTCTTCTCTACCTTTAAGCATCTAAGAGTAGTTCTAGTTCTAAGACTTTGTCTTTTAAGTCTTGAACTTCGTTAGCTTCTGTTACAAAGTTGACTACATCTACTAGTTCGTAGAAGGTGTAAGTTAGTCCTTTGTGGTAGAAGGAAAGTGAAGCGTTGTCTTCGTCGTCTTCTACAGGAGTAGCTACTGCTAGGTTGAACCCTTTTGGGTCGTGTAGTACGTCTAGTGCTGCGTAAAGTTCTTCGTTTGTCATTTACTCTCCTCTTGGTGGTTTGTTTAAAGCTTGGTTGGCTTTTGCAAGCTGTTCTGTTGACAGTTCAAGTAAGAACCTCGCACGCTCACTAAAGAGGTACGCAGCTCTGTGTTGGTCAGCTAGGTCTGCGTTAACAAAGTCTAGCTCTAGTGCTGTCTGTCTTAGTCCGTGTTCAAAGTTAGTTAGTGTTTGTTTCAAGTTAACCCCTTAAGCTGTTTGAGTGTGTCTAGCTCTCACAAGCTCCGCAACTCTTTCAGCTTTAACACGTTCAGCTTTCGCTGCTTCTCTTAAAGCTTTTCTTTCTGCTCTTTCAAGCCCTCTGTTTTCGTTTGTTCCAAGTCTTTTTGCTTCGTTTGAAATTTTCATTTCGTTTCCTTTCTGTGTTGTAAACCTTTTTACGTGAATGTTAAGCACGTTATATTTGTAGCTTCTATATATACCCACAAAAAGTGAGTCCACTTTCAGTTTAGGTTAAGAAACAGCTTGAAACGCTGCTCTCTTTGCCTCTAGTTCAACCCTCTTAGCTTCACGTCTAGCGTTTGTAGTTGTAGGTCTAGCAGCTCTTAGTGCCGCTCTCTCTGCGTTGCGTGTAGTGTCTAAGTTTACTCTAGTGTTAGCTCTTCTTCCAGCTGTTACGTTTGCTAAAACTTCTTTACCTGCTTCTGAGTTGTAGAAGTCTGCAAGTTTTACAGCCTCGAGGTACGGACTTTCTTCACGGTCGTTGTCTACTTCAGGTGCGAAGTCTGTGCCTAGTCTAGCGTTGAGTAAGACTAGTTCAAGTTCGTCGAAGTCTAGTTCTTGTGTTGTTGTTTTACTTGTTTTACCTACTGCAACTAGTTTTCTTTCGAAGCCGTCTGTCAAGGCGTAGTTTTTACCTTGGTAGTTGTCTACTTTGTTTGCACCTTTTGTTGCGGGTGTAACAAAAGTTACCTCGTCAGCTTTGAAAGAAAGGTCGAAACCGTCTGCTGCAAGAAGAAGGTTAGCCTCTCTTACGAGTTCTGCTGCTTCTCTTCTTGAAGTTTTAGCTCTTGCTGCTGTTTCTGCTCTTGCTAAGGCGTTAGCTTCTGCTGTTGCTCTTTTTAGTACTTCTGTGTGTGACATGTTGTCTCCTTTAAGTGATGTTGAACAGTTTTAAGACTTGGAGGTCTAAGCGTTGAACTGTTCGTTCAAAGCTTCAAGTGCTGTCTTACCTTCTACAGTAAAACCAAAGTTGTCGGTTGCTTGTAGTACTACTTTTTCAAGTTGTGCCACAAGGTGGATTTGCATATCCCCAACAAAGTCTTCGTCTTCGTTTAGTTGCTTCCAAGGTAAGGTTGCAACTAAAGCGTCAAGTGCTGTTTTTGTCTCTGCTGACATTTGTTCGTAAGTGTTTGTCATTTGAATTCCTTTCGTGTTAGATACTAAGACAAGAGTCCATACTATATAGTCACGGGGTACAAAACCCTTTACCTATATAAGCTGCTTGTCATGAGAGCTGGTGATTAACACCATAGAACCTATATAATGTATATAGGCTCTAGCTGTTAAGCTGTGAAGACGTGGTCGAAGTAGTAAGCTTCGTCTTCGTCTGCGTAAGTTGCGTCTTCGTCACGTAGTGTGGCTACGGTAGTTGCTGAGCTGTAGTCAGCTTCGCAAGCCACTAAGTCAAGTGCTAGCTGTGCTTCGTAAGCTGCGTCTAAAGCCTGTGTTTCGTAAGTTGTCATTTGTTCTCCTTTAAGTGAACTAGGTTAAACAGTTTAATGACGTGGAGGTCAATGTTTGTAGCTTCTATATATACCCACAAAAAGTGAGTCCACTTTCAGTTTGGGTTAAGGTTAGGCTTAAACAAGCCCTACCAGCTCTAGCACCATCGCCGCAAACTCTGCGTCGATTGCTACCATTGCTACTTCAGCTTGCTCAGCGTCTACGAAGCCTGCTACTGCGAAGTCCATCGCAGCAACCGCTAGGTAGTAAGGGCTGTTCTCAAAGCCCACATCTCTCTCTAAGTCCTCTAGCACAAATGCTAGTGCTCTGTGAATGTTTGTCATTTTAAATCCTTTAATTTAAGTTTTAGTGTATAAACACCATAGAACCTATATAATGTATAGGCTCTAGCTATTTACTTGTTATGCCCCTAAAGGTGTAACAGTCTTCACGGTTACGTGAGCCGCAGTACGGTTATAACGAACCATACCAGCAGTTAACACGTTGTGTACCAACACAGTGTCACCTGTAACTGTGTAACCAATTCCAAACAAAGCACCGTTTACAGTTACTTCTGCATAACGCACTACTTTGTTGTACTTAGGAGCAAGGAAGCTCCCAACTCTTGTTGCAGTTAAAACTGCGTTTGCTAACTCACCGTAACCAACACCATCAAGTGCTGTTACGTTGTCTAGTCTTTCGTCTACGCTCGGTCTAAAACCTGCTGTTTGTTTAGTTGTTCTCATTTTGTATCCTTTTTATAAATTTTCAGTTTTTCGAGTTATTGCTCTATATATATAGTAAGTAAATACTATATATAATGAAACAATAAGTTTCAACATCTCCTAGCCGATATCTTTTCAGATTGTTCAGTCTCGTACTATCATGCACTCGCACGACATACTCACTAAAGATGCAACCCTACCATTTCAGGGGGTCTCCGTACACTCATGTTTAACCTCCCCGATACTGGGAGGGAAAGAAACTAACTTGTCTCTTCCTTCTTATGTTATATTATACCATAGTATAACTTAAATATAACTTAAGCTAACTAAGGTTTAAATAACCTCTCCTCTGAAGGTCAAAGCGTATTAGGCATCTCCTCAGAGGTAAGAAGAAAGAGTGTCTATCTTTTCTTCTTATACCCTATTATAACAGTTATACGCTAGTATGACAAGGGCATATTAGAAAAAAAAATTTCTCTGAAATGACTACCTCTTTTTAGTACAATAATATTAGTTTAATATTAAACTGCTACAATACCTCTATTATAAAATACAAAGGATTGCAAATGGCAATAGAAGAATTAAAATCAAAAGAAGAGATGACTAACATATCTATATCACTACCCGTAGAGATGAAGGAACAGATAGAAGCATTATGTAAAGATAGAAGCTGGAAGGTTTCCCCATTTATTAGAGTATGTATACAAAAAGAGTTTGAAGCACTGAAAGGTAAATAATGTATAAACTATATGGAAGTAATGCAAAGACTGCAAAAGGTAAAGCAATTACAAAAGGTTATAAACTATTTGAGACAGATAGTCCTAAAGAGTTTATTAGATATATCAACACCCATGCAATTATTCTTTGTTCCGTCAAAGGTGGTTGGAGAAATGGTGATAACTTTGAAGGTGAGATATTTGGTTTCATAAGACTTGACCTTGATGGTAAAGGTGAATTCAAACGTACAACTAAGAAGCTTAAGAAAGTAGAGTACTTTGCTAAACCTAGTACTACTAATGATGGTGAGACTAATAAACATAAGTGGCATATACTTATACCTATAAAGAATGTAGCACAAGATAGAGATGCATATAAGCTTCAATATCATAACTTCATTGCAGAGCATAAGCTTAACCTACAGGACGTTAGTCCACAGCAAGTGGTTACTAATATGAACTTTAGAGGTGAAGACGGGATAGCTCGTACTATACACCATAAGGGTAAAGTATGGAAAGCCCCTACCCTTGTAGTACCTGAGATAGTACCTATTGAAGTGCAAGACACTTCTGATGTACCACCAAAGGATGTCATAGCTAAGTTAGCAAAGATTAATAATCCTAAGCGTGATAGCAATAATGATGAGCTTGATGAGAACGGTATAGGGTATCTTGAATGGTGTAATGTGTTCTTTGCTATCTATAGATGGAATGCAGGTAAGGTAGGAAAAGACATCTTTACCACTTGGAGTAAAGAGAATGGTTTTCCATATGATACAGAAGCTAGATGGAAGACAGGCATACCAGGGGATGTAACCAATGGTGTAAGTCTAGGGACTCTTTTCGGTATGGATGAGAACGGTAAGTATGTTGAGAAGGTAGAGGACGAGTTCGAGCCTGTACAACTAACAAAAAAGCAAGAGGCAGTTATAGAAGAAATAAAGAAGGCGGAGGCTGACCCCTTAGACTATGTACGTAATCTAGCTATGACTGACAAAGACTATGACAAGATTGCAGACCAAAAGTATTTCATCCCTAACCTTATGCCTATTGGTGGGTTGATGATGGTGTATGCAGATAGTGGTTCATATAAGTCATGGATTGTTAAAGGACTGATTAGTCAAGCGTTGGCTTCACACCCTGACGCTGAGGCTTTCTACTTTGATGACGATGGCGGGGCTGTGTATTCTAAGAAGAGAATTGAACACCTACACTTTTTGCATGGTAATAGATTTAACTACATATCTCAATCTAAGACAGATACTGAGGATATGATGAGAGGGTTGTTAGCCCTCTCTACTATGGAAGACTTAACGCACAAAATCATTACAGTGGATTCACTGACTGCTTTCGTTGCAGGTCAAACAACTGATGGAACTAAAAAGGTATTAGTGGAGTTTCTAAAACTGCTGGAGCTACTTAGAAATAAAGGGGCTACAGTGATTTTAATCCACCACGCTAAGAAAGGGTTGGATGAATCAGGTAAAGCAGACTACGCAGGCTCTCACACCATTAAAAAGGCTATGGATGTAATGTATAGTGTTGAGAAGGTAGACGATAAGAAGATAATCCTAAACCTAGCTAAGAATAGAGGGGATTATCTCAAAGGTATTGCATATGAAGTTGTTGACTTTGAATCTTTATCATTTAAAGAAGTAGATTATGACAAAGCACATGCTGAGATAGTAATAGAACAAGAACAAGAAGTAGAAGAGCAGAAAGCACAAAAAAGAGCTGTAGTGGATAGAAACGTAATAGCTGTTATCAAAAGAACTTTAGCATCTATGATAGAGGAACGTAAGGAGAATAAAAACCTTCTTCTAACTCAGGATAGATTAGCAAAAAAGGTTGCACATGAGGCAGGAGTTACTGATAAAACTATCCGTAGAATGTTGACAGATTATGACGGGATTGAATGGAAATCTCACATAGAAAAAAACAAAGGTGCAAGTAATGCAAGAAGAGCAGGGATATTCTATAAGGTGATTATATAAGAGTCCTTCCTCTACAACACCCCCTTATATTCATTCATACCTAATATGACTATATGTATGTGGTATGACTGAATTCACCCCTCCCTAGACAGGGTATACAGTTACCAATGATTACAACAGTCATACGCTATGTGTAATAAAGGTAATGATAGAAAGAGAAAACAGTGTCTAGGAAGACTGAATCAGTCATATTGCATATATACGTTCATATTTAATATGACTTAGGCTATAATGACAAAATAAAATTAAAGGATTAACAATGGATAACAACAAAAAAATCAGAATGGGACTACTTATAAACCCTAAACTTAGAGACAAGTTTCAAGCTAAATGCTTTGACAACAATGTGACAATGACAGATGCAATTAGTGGGTTTATGAAAGCCTATGCAAAAGGTGCTGATGATGTACTAATCAATAACAAAATGGATGAACTTATAAAGTTGCTTAAAAAGGGTAAGAATGACAAGTAGAGAATTAAAAAGGATAAAGCTTTATCCAATGCCTTGTGTATACTTAGACAAAGTAGAAATAAAGAAGAAGGATAAAGCTGAGGTAGGGGATAAGATTTTAGATTTAGTTTCTAATGTAGTGGCTCATATAACCTTTGTGTATAAGGATGGGGCTTTTCTAGCTCCCACTGCTTTTGACTCTACATCCCCAATAGGATTTAGTGAGCATTACTTTTGGATGTCAGAGTGTGCTCAATCTAACGGATTTGGTTTTATTGAGTAGCTAATGCTAACCAATAAGACTTAGCCGATTAAACTCGTCCAATCAACTTCAGCCTCACGGAAGCTTTCAGCCCTAATTACAGCCATA